>JAHWFP010149606.1:3765-32194 GCA_023313725.1 Lithobius niger
TGTAGTCACATTAAAATAGCATTCAAAAGGCCGCAGTCCTTGTTAATACCTACATTTTAAGCTATAAAAATTGAAAATCGGTTCATTGGTTCGATCTCTAGGTGAGAGCAAAATTTCCCCAAGAAGAAGAACAACAACCAGAACATTGTAGTTACATTAAAATAACCCTTGCCCTTGACTTTGTTAGTACTTACGTTTTAATCTGTAAAATCTCTTTATTGGTTCGATCTATAGTTGAGGACAAAGAGTGTTATCAATAACAGTAATGACAAATGGCCATGCTGTGGAGTTCAAACGGTTCAATTGTTGCCATTTAAACTTTAATGCAATCAAATAATTACGACATGACCCTAATCCCGAATTACTTTTGTCTATTTCAATTCTGAGGGAAACTCTGGTTTTAAAGTTTGGCGTTTAACGTGGAAGTTCATGCTGAGGCTTACAAAAAGACTGCTACCGCAGTTCTTGGTAATATAATTCTACACAACTGTAACGATGTCGTAAAATTCAACAACTAAGTTCTAGTTGAAATTCCTTGTTCCGGTACAAATTTCCCCAACAAGAATAAGAACAACAACAAGAGTATTGCAGTCCCATTAATATATCATTCAAAAGGCGTAACACCTTGTTCATACCAACGTTTTCAGATATAAACCTTAAAAATCGATTCATTGGTTCCATCACCAGGTAAATACAAAGAGTCTTAACAACAACAATTAATTGCCATGGTGTGGAGGCCAAATGATTCCATTGTTGTCAAGTTACAATTTTTAATGCAGTGTAATAGTTACGACACGACCGAAATACTGAATTTCGTTGATCTACGTCAATTTTGGGGGAAACTATACGATTTCAAAGTTTAATGTTTAACGTAGAAGTGCATGGTAAGGTTATATATTGAGAATCATACTGTGTTTACCAACGTTAAAAATTCGGTGTACAATTTTGACGAAAGACGTAACTGCGAAAAATACCGTTTTTTTCTGTAATTAGCCCAGGTATATGCAATTTATAATTAGTCCGCGTGCAGCTCCGTTCCACGGCCGTGAAGCTGGGAAGGAGTTGGATTTTTCAATCTAAGGCCGACTGAGAAAGAAATCGCGCTTTTCGCCTTTTAGCATTGTTTTAGTACAAGAAACTTCTCGCAATGTTGACTGTACTGGCCTGGAGCCTGGAAACGAAGCCCACACCTTCTCTCTCAGTCGACCTTATGATAAGGAATGGCATACGAAGTGTTAGTTACAGTATGAACACTCCCTGCGTTTGTAAACTCCTGTTTTCAGTAAAATAGCGTGTCGGTAAACAGATAGTTTCGGTAAAATGATCCAAACCTGCCGGATTCCGATGTTAGCAAAGTATGTTAAGGTAACTAAAGTAACTTGTGCATTTTTCAGATGTTGTATTTTCCCTTTGTTAGTCTTCTATACAGCCGTACCGGCTGAGAAGACCATTGCAACGACTTTGTCCGTCCGTCCATCGCTTTTTTCAACTTTGTAACGGTACCAGAGACGACCACGGTGTACAACGTTAGATTCAGTGTGAGAAGTTAGTTAAAATAACATGGCAAATTAAAACATCGTTACTTCTTTATAGCTAATAGACTTCTTCGACGTAGTTAAATTAAATAATAACATTTGATCGTCGAATTGAAATCCTGAGATAACACGCATTAAAAACAAATAGATTTTAGCTTCTTTTAAAATAGTCTCGTCGCATTGTTGCATGAATGGCTAGGCTTATCGTCGAACCAAATTCTCCATTAGGCCTACATCTGCTACTACGAAATTATAACGAAATTAAAACAGCAGTTAAAAAAAATTAGGCCTAAAAAATAAAATTAAGCCTAAAGCACGTTACCACGGCAACGTCAAGTTGCTACGAATCGTTGCTGGCTTCGTCAAAGAGAGTGTCTCTCCCGCCACTTTCCTACTACCACTGTAAACTGTGTGTCTGGGAGCGCACCGTGTTACAAAAATGAATAGGCTTACTATACAATCCAAATCTCCGTTAGCTGCTCCTTACGAAATTAAAGCTGCTGGTAAAAATTAGGCCTCAAAGCTGACAAGTGTGCCTGAAATGTAAAATAAGCTTTAAAAGGTAACACATTTTTAACCGGTAATTCTCATGGTTACTGCTTTTAGATTATATAATAGAGGTAGCTGTTGCAATGCGTGATAGAGGTCTGCGCCTCACCATAGGTAGTGGTGGAACTGTAGTGAAGACCGGATGCGACTAGGTAGTCGCTGTAGCCGCTTGTTTAGTAAAATGTTGTCCTTGTCTTGATATTGTATAAAAGGCTCTATGTAACTGGTTATCAAATGTTCGTTTTGTGTTTATATGTTTAACAAGCCTTATTCATTGTACAAACTTATTTAACCTCTCAGATGTGTGATATAAAGGTGGTATTTGCCTTTAATTATTAGTTAAAGGGACACCCAACCTGCCTTATAACATTCCGCGTGCCAAATTACAGCTACGCGCAGATTGTCGCCGAGCAATTACAGTGCCAAGGTCGGCTGGGGTGGTAGCTGCGTTCCTCGCATAGCTGCTGTCTCGGTTGGCTTTGTGAATAGTACACAAGACAGAATCAAGTCAACGATTGTGTCGTCACAAACCGAAATGATTCTCGTATTTTAAAATCACAATTTATAATTTTCTAGGCTAGTGTCGTATAATTTTGCTTCGGCGATCTATTGGAATAAGTAATTTTAATTTTTATCGCATTAGTCTATTAGATTTTAGATCCCATGGTAACTATTAGAAAATTAGTAGATGTACACACAGAGATGAAACGTCATGATTATTGTACGCGCTCAATGCATCATTTAGTGACGGGTCGTTCTTAAATATAGTTAACGATATTCAACAGAAAATCTCCTAGACGCCACATTTTAAAACGGTTTTTAGCAACGGAAACAGTAACGGTAAGTAAATAGACATTTGGGGCCGTACTTGATGTGGAGGATCGAGAAAAATGGCGCTGGGAGGTGTATCCCTTTAAAGGCGCTATTCTTAGCGGCATATTTTTAATGATTCATGACTGACGGATGTCTTTGGAGATTAGATTATCCTAATCATTGGGATTCAGACATCCTTTCCGACGGGTTTTATTTGAGTTTATGCAGATGGGATGAGTGATTCTACTTTCAGCTAATTTTAATTTTCCCGTTTGTAGGGGAAAAAAAACTCTTCAAAGGGAAGAAAAATTCCCAAAAAAGGGGAAAAAATGGGAAATTCGGTAATTCGGTACTTCAGTAATTGTTATTTAACGATTTGTCAAGAATAACGGTAGCTGGTCCAATATTTTTAGACCTTTCTTAACGAAGGGTTTCTATAGATTCGTATAGATGGAAGATGGTTACCGTGGGAAGCCGGGGGGGGGGGGGGGGGCGGGGAGATAAAATGAAGCATTAAACCATGGCGCCAGCAGGCAAGAGGGATAATTTTGATAGGGAATTCCAATCGTAATTTCGTAGGATCTTTTACATGCCACACTCGACATGAGCGCTATTCATCACTGGGCCAAGAGTGGCTGGTGCCAGGCTCGAACCAGTCAGCCTTTTTTTTTTTTTTTCTCAAATGTAACTTTAATGGGGACGTAATACGGACAGGGAGTGCAGGGAGGTCAACATTGTTGGGCTGGCTTCAGTTGTTAAACACTATGAAGCCTCCAACAATCAGAACTGCTGGAAACTCACTGCCGGAAATACGAAAACACGGAAAGTGAAACTGTGTGTGTTCTATTTACGTGCAGTGCAGTGCAGCGGAGAGCATGAACTGGCAAATTGCGGTAGTTTTGCCCAGTTGGGCTTTTAGTTAAATAGTAGCTGGTAACTCGTCTCAGGACGGCAACGTGTCAACCCGTCTAAGATGGCGTGCACCCGTCCATTATCCAGATTGCTGAAGAGCCGCTCGCGAGCCATTTCTCAGTTGGCATTGCTGTCTCTCCTGTTGATGATATCTCGCTCGCTTACGGTATTAATGACATAGAAAGACTTTTCCGCAGTTTCGTTGTTGCAAAAAAAAAAAAAAACAAGCGGCTACAGCGATTACCTAGTCGCATCCGGTCTTCTGTACAGTTCTGCCACTACCAATAGTGAGGCACACTTCTCTGTCACGCATTGCAACAGCTATCTCTATTATGTAATCTAAAAGCAGTAACCATCAGAATTGCTCGTTAAAAATGTGTTAGCTTTTAAGCCTTTTTTATATTTTAGGCGTAATTGTCAGCGTTTAGGCCTAATTTACAACTTTCATTTCAATTTCGTAAGTAGCAACTAACGGAGATTTGGATTGTATACAGTAAGCCTATTCATTTTTGCAACACGGTATGCCTCCGGGCACACAGTTACAGTGTTACAACGTAATGCGCAACGTAACCTATATAGATCAGTGGTAGTAGGGAAGGGACAGGAGAAACGATGTTGAGAAAGCCAGCAGCGACTCGTTGCATCTTGACGTTGCCGTGGGAACGTGATTTTAGACCTAATTTTTATTTTTTAGGCCTAATTTTTTTTTAACGGCAGTTTTAGTTTCGTAAGTAGCAGATAGGCCTAATGGAGAATTGGGTTCGACCGTAAGCCTATGCATTCATGCAACAATGCGACAAGACTCTTTTAAACGAAGCTAAAATGTTTTTGTTTTTACGGCTGCGTTAACACAAATCTTTAGGATTTCAATTCGACGATGAAATGTTAATATTTAATTTAGTCACGTCGAACAAGTCTATTAGCTATAAGGAGGTAACGATGTTTTAATTTGCCATGTTATTTAACTAACTTTTGACACTGAATCTAACGTTGTAAACAGTGGTCGTCTCTGTCTGGTACCGTTGCGAAGTTGAAAAGAGCGACGGACGGACGGACAAAGTCGTTGCAATAGTCTTCTCAGCCGGTACGGCTGTACAGAAGACTAAAAAAACAGTATATTTGTAAAACATACTTTTGTCGTTTCGAAATCCTCGTTGCAATTTCTTCGTTGCAAAAATATTCAGTGTATTTGTAAAATATGCTGTGTTGATACTTTTGTCACTGCAAAATATTAGTTGCAATTTTGTCTTAGCAATTTTAGCCGTTGCAAAAATATTCAGTGTATTTGTAAAATATGCTGTATTGATACTTTACTCATTGCAAAATACTCGTTGCAATTTTGTCGTTGTAAAAAACTTCTAGCATATTCACCATATTTCTGAGATATGCTGTGTTGATAATTTTGTCGTTGCACAATTTTTGTCATTGCGAAGTATGCTTTGCAATTTTGTCGTTGCAGTTTTTGTCATTGCAAAATATTCAGCATATTCACGTTGATTAATGCTTTTGTTGTTGCAAAACTTTTGTCGTTGCAAGATATTCGTTGCAATTCTTGTCGTCCAAAAAATATTCAGCATCAGCACATTTGTAGATATATGCCGTATCAGTACTTTTGTCTTGCAAAATATTCGTTGCAAAATTTTTGTCGTTGCAAGTTTTGTCATTGCAAATACATTCAGCATGTTCATAATGATACTTTTGTCGTTGCACAATTTTTACAAATTATCGTTGCAGAATTGGCCAAAAATCAAATGGGGAAAGAAAGACGGAACTTTAATAGGAAGGGGAAAATTTATTAGACTGACTTCATGGAATTAGACATTACGAATCAGTAAAATGCCCAATTTATCGCCCGGATACGATACTAATGATAGCGTAAACGGCTTCCGGATCTTGTTTACAGAGCCAGTTTTTTTTTTTGATCCCACGTCTGTTATAAAACGGGTCGTGATTTCGGTACAGGGGGAACGTCGGTTTGATCGCTTTTAAAGGGACACCCGGCCTGCCTTATAACAGTTCGCGCTGGTCGCCTTCCGCATATATACGGACACAAAGGTCATCTGAGATAGTATAAGCTGCGTTCTTCGCAGCGAAAAAACGTAGCTTCTGTCTCATTTGGCATTGTGCCTAACAGACGAACCAGCATGAACGCATTAATCGTGTCGTCACAAACCGGAATGATTCTCGTATTTTAACATCACAATTTATAATTTTCTAGGCTAGTGTCTATAATTTTACTTCGGCGATCTATTGGAATAATTAATTTGAATTTTTACCGCATTACGCTTTTTGATTTTTGATTTCATGGTAATTATTAGCAAATTAGTATATGCACACACCGAGATGAAACGTTATGGTTATTGTAAGCGCGCAAAGCATCATATAGTTACGGGTCGTTCGGAAATAAAGTTCCGTTATATTCAACAGAAAATCTCCTAGACGCCACATTTAAAAAAGGATTTTAGCTAGGGAGAGACTAACAATAAGGAAATAGACATTTGGGGCCGTACTTGATGTGGAGGATCGAGTAAAATGGCGCTGGGAGGAATATCCCTTTAAATCACACGTGGTTTCATGAAAAGTCGCGTGTCGTAACATTGAGAGGCTTGATTTTGGTACGGTTTTTTGGTAATGACGCCTGCGATTTGAAAAGGGCAACTCGAGATTTAAAGATTCACCCAAAATCAAATCTGGTGTAACAGAAGCCGCCAAGTTTTCAAAAATGGTAGCCTTTGAAAGTAATGATATCACTCAACCAGGGAATGGCCGCCATGGTTAACCCTATTAACCAGGAAACTTGGCGCATTTTCTTATTTTTTTTCCAGCTGGGTTTGATTAATAATTACCTGCAAATATGACGGATTGCATAAATGTCAATATCTGAGCCGTAGGATTGTACAGTTCCAAGTCCATCATGTTTCAGTAATCTGAGAATATAGTTGCACAGAGAAATTATAGAAGAGGGCAGTACGGCACGTATTTACTGATACTTTTAAATGAATTAAATCAACATCCAGCCTGCCTTATAACCTTCCGCCTGCCTCACAACACCCACGCGACGATCACATCCGCGTATTTACCACAGCTCAGGTCAACTGAGACGGTAGCTTCGTTCCTCGCAGTGAAAACGTAGCTACTGTGTCAGTTGGCATTGCGCCTAATAGTCCAGGCAGCGTGAAGCCATTGATTGTGTCGTCAAAAACCGGAATGATTCTTGTATTTTTAAATCACAATTTATAATTTTCTAGACTAGTGTCTTATAATTTTGCTTCGGCGATCTATTGGAATAATTAATTTTAATTTGTACTGCATTAGCCTTCTAGGTTTTTGATCTCATAGTAATTACTAGCAAACTATTAAAATTGTCAAGGTCATTGTAGGCGCGCGATGCATCATATATGTTTGGGACGAATGTAAATAAAGTTAGTAATATTCCACAGAAAATCTCCTAGACGCCATATTTTAAAACGGATTTTTAGCAAGGGAAACACTAACGGAAAGTAAATAGACCTTTGGGGCCGTACTTGATGGGGAGGATCGAGAAAAATGGCACTGGGAGGTATATCCCTTTAATGATATGTATTTAAAAGGTAGCTTTGCTTCAATGGCAGATATCACTAATTCATTTTAGCACATCAGTAATGTGTGCAACAATTTATAGATATCTTCAAACGAATTGGAGCATTTTTAATTCAACTGCAGATTTCTTTTAATTTTCTCATTTTCTCGTAATTACTAATTTCTGACCCGTGAATTTTCAATGACTAGTTCTTCAAAAATCCTGGAAAAGTCCTGGAATTTTAAGACGTATACGAACCCTGCTTTATGAGACTATACTACGCGATTAGAACAAAAAAAAAAAAAAAACAGTCCAGATATTCACTATGTTTACATGATCGTAGAAAGCACTACGAACGGAGGTTTACAGAACCATCGCCTCCGTTGATCTTGTAAACTCCCGTACTTTCTCCGATCTGTCGCCACGGGATGAAAGCGATTTCATTCGGTGGTTTGGCATTTGGATGTGACTCGCCTTTACCCGTTTAAACCCTAAAAGCACATTGAGAGGTTGGCACATGCAAAGGTAAGATGGCAGACATGCTTGGGGCGCCCTCTTAAATTTCAGGGATGCTGCCGTGTGAAAAAATGTGAAAAATGTGAAAATTTGCTAGTGGCAAAATGATATGTGAAAAGTGTGAAAAAATGTGAAAAATAGAATTTTTTGTCGCAGAAACGAATTAAAAACAATCAAATTATCCTCCTAATTTTGGGCCTGGAATTATGTAGGCATGCCTGTGGTTAGAACACACAAACGACAATTGGTTGGTTTACGGGCGGAGTCGCTTTAAATTTGCTTTAGCTCTCTTGACTGAAATTACAGGGGAATTACAATGGTTACTGGAAAAGACAATTTTTTATTAAAGAAATGTGAAACTGGTGATATATGAAAAGGAAGAAATAGTGATACGAAAATGAAAGTAGGTACGTGAAAAATATGAAAAATAAAAAACGGGTATGTGAAAAATGTGAAAAAATTAAAAGTGGAAATGTGAAAAAAGGTGGTACTCCCGGCAGCATCCCTGAAATTTTTCTTGCTGTCACTCGCATTTTAGGCAAATAGCGCTGAAAATAATAATTATTTTTCCTAGTCAAACCACAAATAATTTTGTTTCTAGGCAAACAATGCTGAAAATAACAATATTGTTTCTAACCACAAAGAGTCGCTTACGTTTGGGTACTGGCTTCTTTAATTACGCAATTTTCTACACACAGGTTTAAAGTGGTGGGACACGTCTGCTATACCCTAAAGGGAGAAGCGGAGGCAGGGGATTTTGTGTGAATTGTATTCTTTAATGGAAGGTGAAGCTTCTGTGTTCTTGTAAACGTGCACTGCTTGAAATTAAGGGTTTTATCAAAGCGCATTACTAAAATGTGCTTTCTCATGGCCTTGCAAACGGATAGATGTGGTTAACCATTTCCTATTCAACTCTTGATGCTATAGGAAATAATAAGAAGCATTCTAATGGTTTATTTACACAACGATCTAGCTTTGGTTTCACGCAGCTAGAATATAGTCGTGATGGCGAAGGTATCATTGTTATGGTAACAACGCTACGTGGATTAGCACCTATCTCTGTCATTGTTTGGATTGAATGCTTGCAGTCGTTTAAACCGTAACAGCACGATAATGAATTCCTCCTGACGAAACAATTTTCCAAGTCGCTTCTGAACTCGTATTAATGACTGTTTTCGTTGCGAATCGGCAGAGTTGAAACTGCCGCCATATTGAAATTTCAGGTGATTTCTAGCTTCTAGCTTGCGAGACTGCCAACCATGCGTTTCTCTTACTTGAAGCCGTTTAGCAAAATAAGAGTATGGTGTGCGATTGACGTCAAACTGCGTCTACATAAACGAGATTGACGAAATGTGTAATGAGTAATATTAACGTTGAATTTACGCCATACTCGTGTTTCGCTATAGACCAGTGACATTTGCCGCCATACTGGCACCAGTATGGGTTTTGGAGGGCATAACTACAAGGTGCACTACATAAAAATGGAGGGAAAAACAACGGAAGAGCTGATTTCTTAGGCTTAACATAATGTTGTTTTCTCCAACAACAAAAATCGCGCGTCTTAAATCTAAGAAATCACTTTTAACAGCATCGGCTGCAGTATGACGCCCTTCTGTTTCTCTCTGCAGTGCCCCTTGCAGCTAACCCATTAAGGCTCCACCATAGAGTTATATACAATAATACTACGTCGTGTCACTGCTCTATATCGCTCGATGGAAAAGAAACTTACGGAAAAGGGAGGGCAAATTAGGTGATTGACACACTGCAAAAATAAATATTTTGGAGCAAGCGTGGATACAAAAAAGAACTATTCAAATATGTTACATCATCCTTACGTAATTTTACACAATATTACGAAAAAATTTGGCAGTTTCCGTTTTTGGTACCGTTTCTTGCCGCTAGAATGCTGTAGTTGAGCGCAGCTTAATATATTTCGGCTTTTTGTGCTGTGCTCGAATCCTTTTGGGCAGAATTATTCCTTTGAAGAAGAAGGTAGCCGCACCAAGCAAACCATTATTTTATTAGTCTCGCAACGGCGGCTGCAGTGAGGTTTGGATTTGAGCCAATGCAATTTGAATGGAAACAACGTTTTAACAAAATTGTCCCTTTTGACATCCGGGAAGTAAAGTTAGCGCTACTTAATTCACTCATTTTAGAATGACGCGGACAGGGTGGAGCACGGTCTTTATTTTTTATATTTTTGTTTTTGTTTTTGAGAATTTCAGCTCGTGGATTCTGCAACTTTTTTAGTCACACCCGAAATTGTGGGTAGGCCTGCAAGGATGGTAGACCACGCCAAGTTCTGGGCGAAAGTGGAAGAAAAGGTCAGATTCAATTCCGTTTTCATGTTGACTGTCATATATCACATGCTCGCTGAATTGGCCAACTACACGAGGTTAGGTTTATATCGGAGCTAATCCAAACAAAATTTTGTTGGCAGTTGTGGTGTACCCGAGGGAGGGGCGGGTGTGGAGGGAGTGTCTTCCCCCAGACACGTATATAAGTAAGAGTAAATTGGTTCAACTAGAGAAATTGGGCATTTTTTTGCAATTTGGAAAAAAACATGAAAATTAAGATCTTAAACGTTTCTATGCCTTAAAATTGCTAAAATTGAGTTGTTTTATGGGTGTCTGAGAAACTTGAAACACTCTTTTTTTCTGCCTTCCTGATTCTTGGTCCCTTTTAAAAATTTCAATTATTAAATTTAAGTTTTAAATTTTAAAATTGTAACGTTCGCTTGGTGGGAGGCGCGCAACAAGCATCCCGCCAGTGGCGATTGGAAAGCGTTTGCTTATATATATACATTTGCGTTCGTGTTAAATACAGGGTGGTGCATAAAAAATAGGCCTAAAATAGGCCTTCAAAGCTTGTGGGCAGGGATCTCTTTCGATCTCTCCATGTCGTACGGATTCTAATCTGGATGAATTTGGTGGAATTGTTTTCGAAAACAAGGGTTTGAGAATTGAATCCATGCAGACCGCATAGCAGCACCATTTTAATGCGTTCCTCAGTAGAGTGTATGGCTGGCAACCTACCTCAGGTCACTGTAATAACACAGAAATAATTGTAGTTTGAGCCCCACAACGTTATTCAGAATGCAATCAACCACAGAAGAAAGGAAGCAGGGACGTTTTATGGAAGCCCCCTACGCGGTTGCCACACCATAATGTTTGGCCAGTCAGCAAATCAGTCGGAAAATTTTCATAATTTCTTGGCTAGATGGAAAATCATGTCGATAAATTTCTGGTTTACACCCCTCGAACTTTTATCCTTCCTAACGTCTCTGAAAGGAAGGATAAAATAAGGGCTCGCCAGCAAAATGGATATTTGCGCCCAGACTTTGCTAAATTCTTTTCAATGCACTGCTGAAAAGCTACAAACACATGACTAAGATAAAACTAAAGGGGAGCAAATGGGATGACAAGCTGAACAGATGCGGCTAAAGATGTACACCGTAGACGTACACTCAACACTTCATCAGATGGTAGCAGAATCCAATACATCCTTAAAGCCACACCTAATGCCATAGAAGTAAGGATAATTCGTAACATGTTGAAAGTATTCTAATGGACCTATACGTAGGCCTATTTTAGGCCTATATTTTTCCAGTACTTTATGGACCACCCTATATATACACCTCCGGCCATTTCCTTTTAAACATATAAGTCCAAAAGGCAACGGAAATAGGTTTGCATCTGTATTTATTTATTTATCACATGACAACAAGGCATCTCAAACTAAACCACACCATAGCCAACAACTACAATCAGTTATTGTAATTCCTAATAACAAGAATTTATAAATTCTTGTTTTAATAATCAGTTATTTAAGTCACTGAATCTGATTGTGAGGAAAAGTACCAGATTAATGATTACAAGTTACGAGCCAGTAAGATGCACATGGAACCACTGTAAATGCAACGTTTCGAGCCTAAATACGGCTCTTTATCGTATAGCACTATAGGGTAAAAGTGAAAACAAACGACAACATGTTTGGCAAACCCACATGACATCCACAAGGCACAACTAAAGTTTTGATGGAACGAATCTTTTCCAAAAGCAATTCGAAAGCTTTACTTTGGGATTGGGAAAGACTGACTTGCCCTTTCAAAAATTTATTCAATTTATGAATTTTTAATGGAACAAAGCTTTCCTGAAGCAATTCCAAAGCTGACTTTGGGATTGGGAAAGACTACCATGCCGCTTTGAAAATTTTGTCATTTTATGATAGTTTTGATGGAACGAAGCTGTTGAGCGTGTCTCATTACGCGTTATTGTCTATCTGCGTACCAACTATCTAGACACGCGCTAGTGTGTCGCGCCAAGTTAGGCAACAAACATCACAACAAACATCACATCAGTTCAATTGTCGAGATTGTAAACCATCGTAGCCTGACGCCGTGCTTCACTTTTTGCGTAGCTGAAAAAAAAACCTTGACTACCCTGAAGACATATTTTATTTATAAAAAAAAAAAAAATAGGTATGTAGTGTGAAAAACTGAAAGACTTACATTACAAAGTTTTTTTATGCGTATAATGCAGTCAGCAAACCTGATTTTGTAAAAATGTTTTCAACGGCACTTTAGAAAGCCAGAAAATGCTGGAAAATAGCAAAAATGCGTCAGCTTCCGGGGCCCTGTTGGGGGAGCTCACAGCGCTCCCCCAGATCCCCTAGCTGTTAGTGGTTTCTACCTACACACAATTGGCTAAATGACTAGTATTACCCCCTCAGTACAAAACCCCACTTACACCAGTGCACATAGTTTGATTTTTTTTATTATGTTAATAGTTGAGCCATTAACATAATGGTGCCCTTTATATATTAAAGTGGTGCCCTTTTGTGAAAGTGGCCCTCCAGTCACATTTCGTAAAAAAAATGCCCTGGGGGAGGGGGGAAAAGGGGCAAACAAATTTGGAATTCAAAATCGGTTCCTCTTAGCCTTGTAAAACTACTCATTTTCGATAGTTTCAGTGCCTTGTTTTAAAAAAAAAAAACCCAAATTTTCAGAATTTTATCAACTTGAATGAATATTACTTGATGTCTTTTACCAAATTTTACTACTAACGCCTTTCGTCAACAGAGGACTTTTAGGGCATGCCACCAAGAAGGAAAAATTATTAATTCCTAACTGGTGCCGCGAACTTTTTGAAACACAGCACAAAGCACAGCCCAGTGCCCACTGTTAGGCTAGCAGCTAAGCTAAAGTGTCGTCTGATGATACAAAAAAAGTGTTTATTTTGGAGTAGGGCATCGGGGGTGCAGAGAACTTGTCGTCCAAAATGCCCCGTTTCCCCCTTCCCCCATTGCGCCACTTTCTAAAGTATTACTTATGGTACCTTTTGAAGGGTTTCTGGCTTCTAGATGCCTAACTAGATGTCGGAACAAGGTAAAAAAAAAAAATGTTGCATTTTTTAGATATTGCTATGCCATTTGGGGCGCGTAGCATCTCTGTCGTTTTTTGGTGAATAATTAAAACCTCGCTTACAAAATGAATTAAATTAATTTAGGCGGAAGTAGTGATTTTAAAAATCCATTTGTGTCATGTCTTCCGGACTTTTGTTCTTATGACAAACGATTCAAAAGGAGTGTAAAAATGTTTTCAAGCATAACCATTACGTCTCTACATGGCGATTCCTCAGCTGTTACAGTCTCCACTAAAAATAAAGCCGCTGAGTAAACAAGAAAGCCCTTTAGCCTCAGGCTCACGGAGATCTTTTGAGTTTGGTATGTGACGTCACTGTCTGACCTTCCTCAGTTGGCGTGATGAACTGGAGTTTGCATTGAGAGCAACGATAATAATGTTATGAATGTCGCGGGTGGAGCTGCTCTATGAGTCGTGCCTGGCATGGAAGGAGTGGACGGTGACTTACCTTAACGGATAACGGAAAGGCCCACCGCTGCTTGGCAAAGACAGTCAAGTGGCTCAAAAGAAATGTCGGAAAACGGATGGAGTTTACTTAAAACACGTCATAAATATTTTTTTTGTAGTTTGTATTTGAATCTTAACTACCAGCACGCGGGGTCGGGCTGACCCGAGTGGGTAAGCTGCGGTCGCCACTGGGGGTCAAACGGTTTAAGGAAAGACTTTTTTTTTTTAATTTAGTCGTAGTCCCTGAAACTGTAATAGTAATGCCGTTTCTAATAATCGTTAACAGTAATACATGCGGAGTAAGAATAGTAGGTATATCATCGAGTCCTGCAGACCGCAATATTCGGCTGAGCTTAGCTTTTGACGCGCTCCCAGCCGCAGCCGTGGCACCAGAAGAAGAGAGGGAGAATTTTGCTAGGTAAATTTCATCGGAAATTCCTAGGTTCTTTTACATTTACATGCCATAATCGACATGAGCTCGTGACATCACAGGGCCCTTCTCTTCCCGAAAATGCCAGGAGTGGCTGAGGCTAGACTCGATCCAGGGATCCTTGGCACGTGAGACGGTCATCCTAACCATCGTGCCACCTTGCCCCACAATATTCGGCTGAGCGAAAGATACTACAATACATGTGTTTTTTCGTACGTTACTGTTTCGGTGTTGACGCATCGTTCAGGGTTCGAGTCACAGTTTGCAACGTTTTCCATTCGGGCACCAGTTTGCAACGTTTTCCATGTTCCCAAACAATTTAGAGAAACTACAGTTGCAAGCATTCTTCTTTATTCATCCCTCGGACAAAGATTACAGACGCCATCACTCCACAGACACAAACCGGAAGAGAGCGAGACTCTAACATGCGCAGACGCGGTAAGACTGACAATGCTCAATGAGATACATGACAATGCATACGCGGGGCCACTAGCCTTTTAGATCGGGTACCACCAATACTGTCGCTTTCTTACTGCCGCTGATAAAACATCGAGCTTGAATATCTCCGAAAACACTTCAGGCAGAAAAAGCATCTTCCAACTAGTTTCTTTCATGTACCTTGTCATGCAGCCTTCTGAACTAAATGTTTACCAAATCAGAACAAAATTGCAACCGTTTTCATGCTTCAAACAGATGAACACAGTCGCAAACAATCAAACGTACAAAGTCCAAATCCAATGGAGCATAGAGGCCTCGCTTCTTTCGGCCAATCATTAAAAAAAAATTATTTGTAAATGTTAAAGGTACATTCTTCCCGGTCGGCTTTCCTGTATGGCATATGAAAGCAAATGGACAAAGAAACAAGATGCGATGACGCAACCTAAAAGATAAGCCACAACGCTGTCTCCAATGCAACACTTGTTAATTCATTTGACGATCTTACAGTTTTTTTAATAAATGTTTACGCAATTTTAATTTATTGTGTGATTAAAAATCGCTTCGCTCCATTTTGTCGACTGTGGTACTGATGACGCCCTAGTCCATAGTGTAGTTTGTCAGGACTTCGGTGAATTAGCTCTAACTGGATTGAAAGATGTGATATCCACCCAAAACCAAAACTGGTATAAAAACCTGCCAAGTTTCAAAAAAACGATCGGCCTTTGAAGGTAGTGATATCATTCCACCAGGGAAAGGCTGCCAAGGTCAATCCTATTAGCCAGGTTAATCGCACCAAATAATACTATGGACGTTAAATGAAAACTTGGCGATTGCTACTATTAATTAGTCGGTGTGCTAATAAGATTGACCTTGGCGGCCTTTCCCTGGTGGAATGATATCACTACCTTCAAAGGCCGATCGTTTTTGGAAAATTGGCGGGTTTTTATACCAGTTTTGGTTTTGGGTGGATCCAACTAACTCCACCAATGATAACTGATATGTTCCAGTGAAAAGTAACTGTTCCTAAATGTAAAAACAACGAATAAAGACTAAATCGGGCCCGACTTTTTTTTTCCTTTTTCCCCCCCCCCCCCCCCCCCACTCCTGTCGTTTAAATTAATTTTTGGAATTGGTTAGGGTTGGTTCAAATAGAACTTAATGAATCGGTCTTGATATGCCCAAGATCATAAATTTGGTTTGGACTGCTTAAATTTTAATTGTTGTTCAGGCTGGGGGGTTGGGAGGGGGGGGGGGGAGGCGGATACCTGAAATGTTAGCACGACTTTTTCGTCTGTTGGGGGTCCCGGGTTCAATACCGGTCTTAGCCAACTCACCTGTGCATTTGCAATGAGTAGGGCCCCCAAAACGCGCTCGTGCTCTTGTTAGTTGCGGCGTGTAAAAGATCTTAGTACCAAAATTGTCGCCTTCTAATTCGAGAAAACCTTAGCATTGAAAAGTGAGTTCGTTAATTCGACTACTACCATTTTTTTGAAATGTTTGAAACGGAATTGATTTGCTGTTTACTCGGTAAATACTGCGATAATAGTGGCCGACTGCCGAGTAGAGGCCAACCGAAGAAGTTGAAATCGTTGGTGGCAGAATCCCTATCAGTCATTACTGGTATAGGGTAGTACGAGAGACTACCAGTCTACTCTACTGGACACTATCTTTTCCTTACCACGATGAGTGGTGTCTCAGTTAGATTCGCCGAGTTTTCCTCTGCCCCACCTTAAAGTGGCACTATACTGTCGATTGAAAGTGTGCAGAATCTGGCAACATCTAGCTTAACTTGTACTAGTACTCGTACTAGTACTTGTACTAGTACTAGTATCTAGCACTTGCTTGCATCAAGCGAAGGAATGCACAATGTCATTTCTCGTTACGAAACAAACAAGCCACGAGCCTTCTTAGGTATTGAGTGAAAATTTGGTACGTCCTCGTGCACCTGGGAGCAAGCTCTTAAAGTTAACATTATCACTGCCGCTAGATGACGCAAGGGTATTTGCGAACGGCATTCAATCGGTGATAGTGCCACTTTAATGGGCTTCTTTCTACTTCTAAACGCTTATAAGGGACAGTTCAAAACTGAATCGGTTCATCAGTAAGAGAATTTGTTTGCTCTATAGGTAACTTAAAGCACGACAAAATTAATCGAAAGAAAAAAAAAATAAGTACATCTGGTTGAATCGAGACGATTAAAATGTGGATAAGTACTTTCATTTTTAATAAAGTTTGAAGAGCTAAAAAAAAAAGTTCGAACAGAAAGCAAATCAACGTCTCGCTTCGGCTTCCAGATTGGAGCTCTTAGGGCTCGTTTACGGAACGACAGTTTTCTCTCTCACTAGCTTTTACTTAATCAATACTAAATCTGATGGCTGCTTCTCGCCTTTACCGGAGTATGCGGCTTTCGAGTTGTCTATACGTAGTAACCATGGCAACGACGCAGACGCAAATCTTCTCCTCGTGCCTCGTGACACGGCGTACGATGCTTGCAACATTTGAGCGTCGATTTATGACAACAAGAAAACAATTTTTATTGCAATACAAGACGAGGGACTGTTTTTTGTACGCCGGCATTCGATGGTTTGTCTTCGATTCGACAGCCACGAAATGGTCGCCATGTTGGATTTTGAATTCTCGCTGCGAGAAGCTATTTATTCTACTAACGTTTGATCACTGCTAGAAGCTGTACTATGAGGGAGAATAGCAAATTGTGGAAAAAGCGTGAAATGGCAACAATCTTGTAGCAATGTTAAAATTACTGTAGCTCTTTGTTCTTTATCCGTGTTGTTATTTATAATACGTATAATTTGTTATCTATTACCGCATTCATTTAGTAGCAACGGGAAACTAATCTTAAATAAATAACGGTTGTCTAGCAAATAGCTTTCGGTGAGCGAGAAGGCCTTTTTGCGTAAACGCTCCCTTAGAGCAGCAAAAATTAAAAATTAAAAGTCTCAGGAAGCTTCGTCATTATGTTATAATTAAAAAGGACCTGTGAATGGACGATGGAGAAACACCTAAGTCATTACAATTCGGACGAGGTTATGATATGCACCCAAAACCAAAACTGGTTTAAGAGAAGTCGCCAAGTTTCCAAAAAGCGTCGGCTTTTGAAAGTAGTGATATCATTTAACCAGGAAAAGGCCGCCAAGGTGAATCCTATTAGCCAGTAAACTTGACGCATTGCCTTCTTCTTAAATTCTTTGTCGGACTATTTTTCTTGGACTGCTGAAACATGTTGACATTGACATTTATTCAATTCGCCATATTGTGCAGATAACCAAAATCGCTCCTGGCTAATAAAAAATTAAAGAAAAGAGCCAAATGTGCCAGATTTGCTGGCTAATATAATTAACCGTGGCGGCCTTTCCAGGTTGAATGATATCACTACTTTCAATGTCCGACCCTTTTTAGGAAACTTGGCGGCTTCTCTTATACCAGTTTTGGTTTTGGGTGGATTTCATTCTACTTAATAAAAATGAAGCTACCACATAAGAACAGTAAGCGCATGCCGGACGTAGCATTGAGGGACTGTTTAGAAATTGCCATTGACTATCGTCTCGATAACAGAAAAGAATCACATGCTGTCATGTAGTTGGTGTAATCGAACTAGATTTTTCTGATTAAATTTATCTCTGCTACAACAACACTACCCAATTGATAAAAACTGCAGAAACTTTACATCACTCACAAGTACTGAATTAGCAGAATTGTTTAAGCACACTAAAAAACTCAACAATCCCTTCGGTTGTTTTTTATGGAACCTCGCCTCAGTGTTCAAGCGTTTTCTATTCTGGTTTGCTCTCCTGGAATGATGGTTGTTGTGCTCTGGCGGTGGTGCGCCCTGCAGACATCCGTTTCTCCTCGGTGGACTTCCCCCACTTTATTTTTGCGACTTTGGTTTCGTTCTCGAAGGATGTCAGGTTGAGCATGTTTGTTTTGCCGCTAAACCATTAGCGTGATTTGATCTTCCGGATTTAATAGCAGGAAGTATGGCTTTCAGAAGGCTATTTTTTTGTTATTCGTTCTACGAGAAACCGTCGCCTGGCTCGGAATGACTGAAGCTTAGGAGTTTTGTTTATACTTGGGTTTGGAATTTGACTCGTCTGGATAAGTGGGTTTTGTGCGTGTGTGTTTGGAATATTCTTCAGCACAGGCGTGCAGAAAAAAAAAATTAAGAAAAAGACTGTGTGGTGCAGTAAGTGAGAGTGAAAAATTGGTGCAATTTTTGTCGTTGTTGCGTCCGCATTTTAACTCCGTGTTGGAGATGACGGCGGTATTATTTGTGTTGGAAATCGAGTGACGCTGCCGCTTCATTGTTGTGTCGTGATTCGAGAATGTGCAAAAGTAAGTGAGAAAAAAAAGTGGGGAAAGTGTTTCCCAATTTCCTTTACTTGCGGGAAATTTTCGGAACGTTTTTCAATTTTATGTGGTGCAACTTTTGTCGACTTTGCGTTTTTGTGTGGTGTATTTCGAATTGTTGGAAGAGAACGCTTATTTTTGTAGCTGTTGACGCTTCGTTGCTGGGAAAGCTTACTGTATTGTTGTGCTGAGGAATATTGTTAACGGATATTTTTTTAGTAGCTGACGAAAAGCTCGTGAAGTTTGCATTGTTGGACACTGATGTGTTGTTGTTGTTGGTGATATTATTGAGCAACTTTTTTCACCAGTTTGTGCGGTAAGGCAAAGTTTGTGACTTCCGTCATAAACAAAGAAATTTGCACAGGCACAATTTTACGAACAAATTGTTGCCAAGACTAAACCGAGATCGCCTGAAATTAATTTAAATTTTAAATTTTAATTCTCGGACATAAAAATTCAAAATACAGCCGAGGTTACGTCGTAATAATAATTATGTCCTCATATAAATGACGCTGATAGTTGAATCATTAGCCTAGCCGGAAAGAATGGCTTTGAACGCCGAAGCGATTATAGGCAGCGTCGGTCGCGAAGTTGAAATTTCGATCGGAAATGATTTGGAAACGAAAAAGTGTTGCGACTGTGACGAAACAGACTCGACCTGTAGTCGGAGAAATGGTGAATCAGAGAAAAAACAACGGCCCACGACTTCGATGGAACAACTGGAAGACGACTTGTTGACCGCTTTCGAAAATATGTCCATGTCCAGCTGTAGTACGTCAGAATCGGAAAATTGCGATGTTGAAGAGGAGCCAAGAAGAAGGGTGAGTCGAGAATGACACAATTTTATTTTCATTGATGGCAAATATTGCATGACAGGGGTGTACCGACCATTTGGGAAAGAGGGGATTTTCCCACAGGGGCTCGCTAAAAAAAACGAGTACCGCGAGCAACTCCACGGCGCCGCCGGGCGCGCACGCACACACAACCCCACCCCCACCCCTCGCGCTACGACGCCCCTGTGACGAGCCCCTGTGGATTTTCCGGTAAAACCTGCCTTGTTCGTAAGTTTCAGACTGTTATTAAAAGTTTATTTCATTTAGATTAGAGAGGGAGTCTACACAAGTCACCAGTTTCGAATGGCATGCCATCAGATTTTTTATTGAATATTTTTTTATTACTGCATTTTAATTTTCGTTATCGGCCTGAATGCCCGTTAACGGAAATACATGGTCAATAATAAAGTTTAAATTCCGATAATAATGGAAAATGTTTTCCATTTTCCGAAATGTTTTATTTTTCATTATTTACCATGTAGTTTTGTTAATGGATAGTTAATGGATAGTTAATGGATAGTTAATGGGTGTAGTTTTGTTAATGTATAGTATAATCAAGCCAATAACGAAAATTAAAATGCGATGATTGAAAATGTTTAATAAAAAATCTCCATCGTTTCGTGCGAGAGTCAAACAGGTAATGCTTTAAAACACTACAAATTATATATTTAAGGATTAACAAAAAAAATGGCATAAAAAAACTGGGGTAACTCATTCAGAGACGAAATTAGTAGTAAAAAATGCTTAAGCAATATAAGCCTTGAAAAAAAACTAATGATATAAAGGAACAGAGACAAGAAAAAGACATGTAAGCCATAAGCATCACTTTAAAATAAGTGTAAAAGAATCTCCAGCATCCCAAAAAACAAGCTGGAGCTTCCTTTACACGTATGCGACTCTAATGGCTTACATGTCTTTTTCTTGTCCCAACAAGAATAACAATAACAACAAGAATATTGTAATCACCTTAAGAAACTGTTATATGTGTCGGAGCCTTTTTAATACTTAGGTTTTAAGCCATAAACATTGAAAAAACCGGTTCGCTGGTTCGATCTTTAGTGACTGAAACGTCCCAACAGAACGTTCTAATACAAAAACACAACAAACGACCATGCTGTGGAAGCCAAACGCTTCAATTGTTGTCACTAAAATTTTTAATGCAGTGAAATAGTTATGACACCACCCCAAATACCGAATTTTGTTGGTCTATGTCAATTTTGGGGGAATTACAGGATTTCAAAGTTTGTCGTTTAACATGGAAGTCCATGTTGAGTCTTACATACGATTGGGATGCACCGAATAAGAAATGTGCCGAATACAGAGTATCGAATATACCACCGAATACTAACTTGCGTAATACCGAATACACAACCAAAATTGCTGAATACCGAATATCGAGTCTACCAGCCAGAGCCAGTCTTTGGGCTCAAGGTATAACCCGAAAGCTAGAAAAATTCCCATAAGTGCAGGGTGTCAGGTACACCTCTAAGGATCCTCACTATGGTGGATGTAGACTCATGAAGTAATGCAGCTTTCCTGTATGACGTCATAAGTAAAATGGCGACCAAGAAACAGATTTTTTCTTCTAGCGCCTAAACCGTTCATCCGATCGAAAATAAACGGTTACCAATTATGTTTAGAATAAAATTTCCTTTGGAAAAAGTTCTATTCATATTTTTCGTCGAATTAAACCTTCTGGCCGAAATTCGTCATTTAAGTTCTAATAGGCCAATATAGATTCAACAGCGCACATGTGCATTATAATTCCCGAGTTTAAACAGCTACAATGTTTCTAATTTAGATCCACTAACATAATTGGGCTTAAATGAAAGGTGAAGATGTATATTTTCCAACAAGGGTAATTAAAACGATTTATTTTAATTAGAAGCTAAGCTACGGCAGTTTATCTACATTATAGCGCTTTGATTTTTGTATCGTTTTATGATAAGTTCCGTCTTTAAACTGGTGTAGTAGTCGTTCTAAATTAGATAAATGGATGTAATTAGGCTTAAATGAAAGACGAAGATGTACATTTTCCAACATCCATTTACATCAATATATCTGATTTAAAACGACTAATGCACCAGTTAAAGAAGGAACTTATCGTAAAACTATTCAAAAATCAAAGCGCTACGTTGCAGATAAAGTACCGTAGCTTAGCTCCTAATTAAAATAAATCCTTTTAATTACTCTTGTTGAAAAATATAGATTTTCATCTTTCATTTAAGCCTAATTACATCCATTTATCTGAATTATAACGGCTACTGCAGCAGTTTAAAGATGGATCTTGTCGTAAAATGGCGTGAAAATCAAAGCGTAACAATGTAGATAAACTGTCGTAGCTTAGATTATAATTAAAATAAATCGTTTTAATTACCCTTGTTGGAAAAATATACATCTTTCATTTAAACCTGATTACATCCATTTATCTAATTTAGAACGGCTAGTACACCAGTTTAAAGATGGAACTTATCGTAAAACGATACAAAAATCAAAGCGCTTTAATGTGGATAAACTGTCGTATCTTAGCTTCTAATTAAAATGAATAGTTTTAATTACCTTTATTGGAAAATATACATCTTCATCTTTCTTTTAAGCCTAATTACATCTATTTATCTGAATTATGACGGCCACTGCAGCAGTTTAAAGATGGAACGTATCGTAAAACGATACAAAAATAAAAGCACTATAATGTAGATAAACTGCCGTAGCTTAGCTTCTAATTAAAATAAACCGTTTTAATTACTCTTGTTGGAAAATACACATCTTCATCTTTCATTTAAGCCCAACTATTTAGTGGATCTTAATTAGAACTAACATTGCAGGTGTTTAAACTCAGGAAGTATAATGCACATGTGTGCTGTTGTATCTATAGCATACATAAATGGCTTAATAGAACTTGGATATTCGAAAAAACCCTGCGACGCCGCTTGTAAATAGCATTGAGAGAGGTAGGGCCACGCGGTTAAATGACGAATTTCGGCCAGAAGGGTTAATTTTACGAAAAATATGAATAGAACTTTTTCTGAAGGAAATTTTATTCTAATCGTGATTGGTAACCGGTTCATTTTCGATCAGATGAAAGGTTTAGGCGCTAGAGGCAAAAATCTGATTTTTGGTCGCCATTTTGGACGCCATTTTATTTATGACGTCATACAGGAAAGCTGCACCACTTCATGAGTCTACATCCACCCTAGTGAGGATCCCAAGGGGTGTACCTGACACCCTGCACTTATGGAATTTTTCTAGCCTTCGGGTTATACTATCTCATAAACTAAAGCCCTTTTTGAGATGGGCTGTGGTAGACTAATTCTGCACCAAACAATTTACATATTCCGCCGAATACCGAATTATTCGGCAGAATACTTATCCGGATGTTCTGCCTGTACCTGTAAATCAAATATATTTGATCATTTTTCCATCTTTTATGAATGTCAGAAGACAACTCCTCACAAACCAAAAACTAAATGCTTCAGCCTAACATTCTTACATTAGGCTAACACAATTGCATAAATATATACTGAAAAAATATTCGGCCGAATACCAACAAATCTTAACACTATTCGGCCGACTAAATATCGTTATTTGGCCAAAATCAATATTCGGCCGAATACCAAAACTTCAATTTTTGGCTGAATAGGCCGAATACCGAATATTCGGTACGTCCATTACTATCATAAGAACAGCATGCGTGGTCTTTGATTCAAAGTTTAATGAGGCTTACTTAAGCACCGCCCTCAATAAATCAAAAGCTAGTACAAGACCAATGCACGGATCACAATAATACATTTTATTTTTGCCGAAAAAAGTATCCATTCTGTTATTAAAGATTTGAACAGATGGGGCTGACACCATTTCTTCAGGAAGAGTATTCCATAAGTTAACAACACAATGAGCAAATAAATTGTGAACTGCAGTATAATGCATGCTTGTTACTCTAAACTTGAATAGCTACAATCGTTAATTTGAAAAAAAAAGTTTTAGCAAATCTGGGAATAAACCCATCATGCAATGTTCTGAACATCATAAAAAGGCATCCTGTTTTGCGGTGCCATTTTAAAGCGAGGGGAGTTTAAGCCGATATAATTGCTCCTCGATCATGTAAATTCATTGGTTCGACTCAACAAGTTGTTAAAAATGATGGTTTACTCTTCCTCCAAGACTTCAACACGTACAAAGATTATTTACAATTATTGACCTCGAAACAAAAGAATTTGTGGAACAAGCCAGCCAACGTAGTTTCAACCGTACTTGTTGCCTGTTTTATGGGAATGACAATTGGCGCCAAAACAGTCGGTGTAAAAATAGCACGTTTCGTGCCAAAACAACTTGTTACCATTTCAACTTATCGAACGTCCTTTCTTTGTTGTAAACTTGTTGCTTTCCGAATATACTGCAGCTGGATGATAATGTTTCCATTCTCCGTGCTTGTCGAACACCGTAACGACGCCTTAAAGTGGCACTATCGCCGATTGAAATGCGAACGAAAATACCGTGGCGCCATCTAGCGACACTGATATTGTTAACATTTATAGCTTACTCGCTGGTGCACGAGGATGAACCACATTTTCACTCAATAATTAAGGATGTCGTGGCTTGCTTGTTTCGTTAAAAGAAATGCCGTTATGCTTTCCTTCGCTTGGTGCAAGCAAACGCTAGATGGTACTACACAGCGCTAGATGTTGTCAGAATTCGTCTGCTTTCAATCGGTGATAGTGCCACTTTAATTACGGATAAATTTAAATAATGCGTCCAATGAGGTTTGGAACGTACAAGGCGATCTTTACAATCATAATAGCTCAGAGCAGAGCATTTATTTTAGGGCTACCTGGAACATTTTCAATGCACTTAGAATCCTTCAAAAAAGAGTCGGTTCCAGAAGGGAATTCTGTTTTCCAGAATAGATTTAACCCTTTAATGCCCATGCCAAACTGGATATTTTATGATAGTTGGGTCTGTCGTGGGATTCGATACGGCATTCACTTGGTTTGCAGACGAGGACGCTGACCACTGGGCTGTCGCTGCTCGCTTTACTCGGGGTCCCCGGGGGCCCCTCACAAAGCTCGCATTGTGCGTTGGGACGTAGTTTTTTTGCCGTTCAGTAACGTCCTTTTAAAGGGACGCCGGGCTATAAGGGTTATTGTCGCTTGGAATGGGGAGGAGAAAAAGAGTTAAATTATCAATGATCTTAAGTAATCCCGTTCTTCTCAAGACTCGAGATTGCGAGTTCAACTATGTTTCAATGTAAAAAGACTGTTGTGAACCTCGAATGGCACCCGTACCTCAACACGTTGGTTACCAAAAGCCTTTTTTCCGTGGGACGTCGTTCCTATAATTTTCTAATCACAGTGACTGGATCTTTTTTTTTTGTATTGGAATTTTTTAATAACCCTTATGTTCTCTTCAATTTTCTAAATTATCATTATTATGTAATGCATATATTAATAAATTGACAGTGGAATGATTTTTGCATTTGGCAACGTCTTGTTTTTGTTTAAATTAGTGGACTTTACTCAACTCATCAAATCAACCAAATTATTCCTAACTCGCAATTTAGTCACTCAAGCCGTCAAGGTGGCTGGTGGGGTCTAAACTTATCTGATCGCTCTTGTATGTGTGTGTACGTATCAGAAACAAAACCCACAAGGTTGAAAGATCCCGCCAAATTTTTGTCAGTCAAAGTAGTGATATCTGATTAAAAATGGCTGCCACCAAGTCTTGTACATGGCATTCCAAGCCTAACCCATAAACTGACCCAAAAGTGTTGTCTTGGATCAGAATGGGCATAGGCCGAACTCCATTCCATCGAATTTGAGTCAATTTCCAATGTATGTATCAAGTGAACAGCAAGTCTAGTACCTAAATTCCATCAAGCCACGATACCATTCCAGATCAATTCCAATTCTAATTCATGAGACAGATGGAATTCCAACCAAGTCATAGCGACATTTCAACGCAATTGACTTCATTATCATTAACTTTTGTTTTCTGTTTCAAGTCAACTCCAGTCAATTACTTTTCGTTTGTCATTCTGGCAATCAGTTCTAATTCACTGATTTCCTCTCGAGACAATTTTTTTTCCAATCAATTCTCGGCGGATTCAGGAACTGTTTTGATCAATTACATTCAATTCCACCCAATTCAACTTGGTCTTCGGGCTATGGACGGGTACGCAAGGGTAGCATGTCGGGCCGTGTTTGAGTAGCTCAGTACAACTGTGAGTAAATTGCCTCAAAATTTAGGACATTGCCGGAAATGTAAACGATTTTGGTGAATTTGGGTCTGAAATTGGAAGTAATGGGTTAACATTTTTGTGGAATTGGCCAGAATTGTGTGTAATTGCACCTACAATTCATGTCGAATTAAATCAAGTCGAAACGAGGCGTTTTAAGGCAAATGAAAATCAATCAAATCTAGCTAGGCAATGCTATTCCAGTGATGACTTGGCAAGACAAGTTAACCGGAATAGAACTTTCATGGAACTCTTAGCCATGAATTCAATTCGTATAAATTCATTTTCTAATTTCGGTTACTACCCAAGTCAAGTCCAAATCAAGTCCAGTGGAATTGAAGATTAATAAAATCAATTCTATCAACTCATTACCAGGAATTGATACAAAAGTGCAGATGAGTCGATTAATTCCAAGTCCAGAATTGACTTGCACCCATCACTGCCTTGGAAAGTAGTGATATCACCCCAACCAACGAACAACCTCCAAGCTAATCCCCCATTGAGTATTAGTTCAATTAAGGTTAAAGGCTACAGCAATGGTCTAGTTATTCATTTAACGTCTGAAGTAAAAGTCGGTGGGATTAGTTTAGCAGTTGTTTATTGGCGGCGGTGATATCACTACTTTCCAAGGTAAACATTTTTTTTGGGGGGGGGGGGGCAGTAGGTGGGTTAGGCGTGCATGCAAACTCTATCGTATCCTTGTATCTAGGATACCGACAAAATCACCGTCATTGGACTAAATCCGACAAATCACGGTTGTACGTTTTCTCGTAAAAACACGCTTTACATCAGACAATTTCACATTCTGATCAGAAAATTTTACATTCTGATCGGACAATTTTACATTCTGATCAGACAATTTTACATTTTCATCAGACAATTTTACATTCTGATCACACAATTTTATATTTAGATACCGGACACTTTGGTACAATTTGTATGTATGGGGTTAGGCTTGGTACACCTCGTAGAAAACCTATTGGCCGCTATTATTACTCTGATGGCTTTTTCCTTATTTATTATTTATTTATTTATTTATTATTATTTATTATTCCTTTGATTGGCTGAAAACTTGACAGGTTCTTTCACTCTTGTGGGTTTTGTTTCTGATATCACCTCTTTTGTTATTTTTTTTTGGGTTGCGTCCTTTTTTTGCCAGTACCAAGTTAGCTGTTTAGTCAAGCATTTTCGATACAGCTACAGCTTAGTTTTGTCTGAAGGGGTTCGGCTTTCCTGTATAACTGCATACTTTACGTGTCCGACGCATGCCTTGTACACTGCTGGTTTTAAGACTTTTATGAATTTCTTATGAATGCAACAAAGCGTTTTTATATGCATGTTTTATGCTGAATTTGTGCCCAGATGGTTGTTGTTTCGCTTTTGTCGTCTTCTGTAACGAACCTACAGACTAATAAAAGGTACTTTTCAAATGTATGTCCTCTACTGGCTTTACAAATATCTAAACTAGTTCGCCAAGCATTTTTTAAACGTATCTTATGACTGCAATAGGTTAAAATGCAACCTTAAACAATAAGGCATGGTTCATGCATCTACGCATCCGTTGTATCAAAAATTTATAAGGTAGGGGAGGAGAAATTGTGATTGAGACCCCCTACTGAACGTCGTAGATTCATTCCTATTAGTTCCGTCTAAGTGTATAGAGGGCGCCATGAGTTTTATATGGGAATTTCAGTTTTCAGCCAAAAACTAAACTATACTAAACTAGGTTGTATTTAATTATTATTTAGTTTAGCTTAGTTATAATTTCTTTTACTTTAGATTTGGGCTGAAAAATGAGCAAATATTACCAGATGGAACGCGTGGCACCCTCTGAAAACTCGGATGGAACTAACAGGAATGAATGTAACACGTTTCAATAGGGGCTTTTTAGAGTTACAAATTCTCCTCTCCAAACCTATAAATTCTTGGTTGTATGAACAATAACTTATCACCTATACCACGCGCCGTGGCTATTTGCCGTGACGTGCATGTCACGTGACTGGGCTAGTCCACTCAGACGGCCAAACAGCCGTTGTCTCGTTGGTCATTGGCTAACTCATGGTGACGTTACGGCAAACAGCCATTGCGCGTGGTTTAGAAGCAAGTGACATATTTTATTGAGAGACAGTTAATGCTGTCACGGCGCAAATATCGTTTATTTCAACAAATTCTAGGCCACTTGGCCGCATATTATTTTATTTAGCCTCACCAACGTCTAATTTGCGATAACCATAACCTTGAATCCATACCTTTCGGTTAAGGTGCCATAGCCAGTGGCTGCCAATGGCGTAATTACAATGTTGCGGGGCCTGCAGTTTCAGGGGGGTGCATTCAGTGGCGTAACTAGGGTTTTGTACTGAGGGGGCAACAATAGGCAT
>JAHWFP010149606.1:32294-55766 GCA_023313725.1 Lithobius niger
CAATGGCGTAACTAGGGTTTTGTACTGAGGGGGCAACAATAGGCATTTAGCCGAATGGTGTGGAGGGAGAACCGAATAAGAGCCCCGGAAGCTGATGCATTGTTGCTATTTTCCGGCACTTTCTGGCCTTGTAAAGTGCCGTTGGAAACATTTTTATAAAACCAGTTTTGCTGACTGCATTATACACATAAAAAAATGTTGTTATGTAAATCTTTCAGTTTTTCATACTAGATACTTATTTTTTTAAACACTGATACTTTGTTAGAAATGTTGGGAATTTTAAGCAAAATATGGAGTTAGTAATTCTTACTGTTTATCTTTACTGATTTTCGTATTTCTGTATTTGTTACCTGGTTACTTTAATGATTTAAAGGAGAAACAGTAGAAGTAAAAGTTAGCTAGGATGAAAGTTGCGTCTTTGACCTAAAAATGCAGCCATCTGACAGTAAATAATTTTTCAGCTATGGAAAAAGTGACTTGGCCAATTTGCCGAATAAGCTTTCAAAATCTCACAGATGGGGCGAATTGCCCCTTTGCCCCCCTCCCCCCCCCCCCCCACCAGTTACGCCACTGGGTGCAGTGATGCTTGGGGCGCACTTGAAATGTGGAATAATTCTACTTTTTATGGAAGTATAAAATAAAATTTATTACTAAAACAGTTTATTTAATATTTAACATAAATTGTATCTAAACTATATTAATAATTTGAAGTATACGTTCTAAATTCCAAATGTAAAGTTAAGCTGACTATTCCGAATAGTCGTCTTACCTTTAGAGTATAAACTAGATCTTTCAGCTAAACTTTACGAACGTTTGGAAAGTCTGTGGTATGGTGCGCAGCCAGTTTCGTAACCTGTTTAAATGAGTGTCTGTTAACTACGCACCTTGGCAATATACTGTCGTTGATGTTGCACCATATATGGTTACGCTTGTTTCAATGAATAAGAACGCATCGCATGGTTTGAATGACTTTTCGTGAACTGATTGGTAACGAAACCATGGTCCGTCGATCTTGTTACCTTCGGTAGTAGGATCGATGGACCACGACGAAACTAAGCCAACTTCAGCCTAGGTAAGTGACTGGATGGTTGCTTGATATAACCAGAATCATTGTCATTAAAACCATGGGTAGTAAATGAAGAATAAATCACAAGGTAAAGGGTAAATGAAGCATGCAGTCTGCATTAAAGTGGCACTATCACCGATTGAAATGCGAACGAAAATACCGTGGCGCCATCTAGCGACATTGATATTGTTAACCTTTATAGCTTGCTCGCAGGTGCAGAGGATGAACCAAATTTTCACTCAATAATTAAGTGGCTTGTTTGTTTCGTTAAAAGAAATGCCGTTATGCATTCCTTCGCTTGGTGCAAGCAAACGCTAGATCGTACTACATAGCGCTAGATGGTGTCAGAATTTGTCTGCTTTCAATCGGTGAAAGTGCCACTTTAAAGACCGGCCTTGTAAGGATACACAATACACTAATCTGAGAAAGAAAGCGAAGACAACTGGCCCGCCTGGGACTCGAATCCAGGACTTCTCATTAACTACCCGGGCGCTCTGACATGGGTAGGTTAACATATACCCATGTTAAAACTTACGGCCGCTAAAAGTTAATTAGGTGGTTCTCAGAAATGCACGCATGGTTTTTTTTTTCGTTAGCGCGCGAAATGGTTTTTTTAAAGCCATAGTAAAGAAAAAATTTCAATCACGCATAAACACTTTCACCAAACACATTCTGGAGCCGATTCTGGACCCGAGCTCCATACACAGGATGGATTCGAAACGAATCTAAGGGCCTTTCATGAGCATGACACAAATCAAAAATAAGGATCCAAAGAAAAGATTTTATATATCCAAGGCGCAACATTTGCACTCTGAACATTGCTTACCCTGGCATTTTAAAACATAATATTGTACTCCACAGCAACACGCAAGCTATTCGAGTTGTTTTGTTTGGTAAAAAAAAAAAAATGTCATCCCTCGCATCTGAAAAATCGCGAAAAAAAAGTAAAAAAAAAAAAAAACACCACGCACCTGAAGTGCTAGCACGCTTCTAGATGTTATGTACGGTATTGCGAGAGTCTTCCCTACTCCCTACTCAATAATGTTTTATCGAATGTGTGTTAGAAAGGAGTAACCTCTCACTGTAACCGATGGTTTATTGGCCAATAGAGTGAAGCGAGCGAGTTGCGTTTTCTGTGTCTGTTTGTCGGTTTGATTTTTTATTTGTCTGTGTGTGTCCTTGTGTTTTATCTGTTTGGAACACAATAACGTTCGCAGTTTTGTTTTGATTCGGTTGTTTTGTCACAAGGCAGCTTTGCTGCATGAAATTCAATAGTTCGAAGATGAAATTTCTGCTTCAAGTGTTTTTGACGATTTTCGGATTTTCCGTTGCATGGTTTAGTCGATTTTTAGTAGCGGTGGTAAGGGAATCCTATAAAGCTAGTGGGCTAGAACACTACGAACAATACAAGCCCGTTCATCCCACATGTTAATGGAACATTCAGTGGATTCTGGTGTGAAAGCTGAGCTTGACAAGCAGTGGGGCTTGAGAGCGAGATTGTATATAGATCAGTGGTTCTCTCACTCGCACGTCGTCTGCTTGATCATGGCCACAACCATGTAACGTTCGTTTTTGAAGTTTAGTGCCTCGTTGTGTTCTGAAGAAGGTGAACGGCCTGTTTTCACCGAAAATTCATGGGAAAATATTTTTGGTTTGCTGAACTGTGTGGAGCATAAAATTTTGGGGTAGGTGGTATTGTGTTAATCTTGCTGCTTCTACAATACAAGCCCTTTGTCTTAGTATTCAATAGTGGAAATTCTTTTAGTGTGAAGAAGGTAGTAGCTATAAGAAGTGGTGAAAAAAAACCACTATTACTGCCAATTTCCGAGGTTTTGAAACAAAACATTTTATCATTTCTATGCCACATTGCACACGTGGTGGCAGAGCTGTCCGCATGCACTTGTTGAGACTGCAGTTGGATTCGTTTTCTACTGTTAGATTCCTTCGCTAGCTTGCAGTGTTCGCTTTGGCATTCGATTTCTTCGTAACAAGGAATTGCTGTGTAAGATTGAAATAAAAAATGTAGAAAATAAACTAATGTATTAAGGCATCTCTTGCTCAACTGAGTAACTGCAATCTGCACAATGCAGTTATTTCTAGTAATTATCGAATCCGCCACTTTAAAGTGGCACACTAATCAAGTGGGAATACTGCATGGTGCAAAAACTTTTTTACTTTGAAATGCTACACTCTTGGGCGAAAGACCTTGGTGTTATTGCATTTTAGCACTGTGCAGGCTTGTTGCCAATTAATTTGGATTGACAAAGGTGCTGAAGAATTGTTATCAAGCTAAGGAATATGTTATTGTGTGAGCAGGGGGTGCATAAAATTCTTACTGGACAAACCCACAATATTTTCTTACGTTTTTTTCAAACTTCCACAGCCTTTCACTAGATAGCAAGCCATTTTTTCATGAATTTCCACAGTTTCCTGAAATTTCCCGCGAACCTTGTTCTAGTGTTCTGGCATATTCTGTACCACTGTATGTGAGTATTTGTTTATTGACGTTCTCCGAATCTTCCAAAAGGTTACAAGAGGCTGCACCTACACCAACTTTAGCGAGATGATAACGAACTGTTTATCAAAATTTTGCAGATAGATATCCAAAATTGTATTCCCCAGTTTTTCATCAACGGTGTAGTTTTCCTCAAAAGTCCAATTATTATTAAAATAAAAATTGTTAAATAGTAAAGCAACAGTTAAAACACATCTAGGAAGATACTCGAGCGGTGATTTCCTGATCAAAACGCCGCGAACTGCATGTTGTAGTATTGAACAGTTCCCGAGTTGCCAATATTTCGGCGAAAGTTACCGATACTGATCCGACACCGATACCGCAAGTATCGGCAACCGATTGGGTGCATAGGAGAGTTTTGGATTTGAGGAACTGCATACAAACATGCTAGGGAGAGAATCGCTAGTTGTTCCAATTGGCACAAGAGGGCACCAGGAGTTCCATGAACGATATTGTGGTCACACCTATGGCTACATTATGGTACACACTTTGGACTACTGATTGACCTTGAAAGGTACATAATGATCTTTAGCACGATAATCAGAAAAGGCTCATTGTTTTTTACTTGGTAATTCAGAAGACACAAGGAAAAGTCGAATACTATTTACCAAAATGTCCCATGATTGTCACTAAACCAAGGTGCGAATTTTCAGTGGGACTTCCTGTATTGTTTTAGATGATCTTAAACCTTCTTCAAGCACTTCAAGGGTTGAACGCCTTTAGACTTGGACAAACGGGAAGTCGGTTTGAATTTGCCACTTGTGTTCATGAAGCACGGACACGATATAATATTAACTAATGCAAAATCAGGGGTAATAACTCAAATTAGGCCTGTTCGCACAAACCTAATTATACTCGGTGTAACGGAAACAATGGACCATGGGTCATTATTTCCTTGTATCGTCTCCAATCGAAATGAAATCTGGGTTGGCTTGTAGAGTCGCTAGGGGCGTTTTCACGTGAAAGTTTGGTTGACCTTGACAAGTCCGTTCAAGGTCATCACTTTTGTATCTTTTTACCCTAGTGTAGTAGATCACTAGTGTACATTTGAAAGATGTTGGGTCTCATTAACCAATACTACCCAAAATAAAACAGAACGAAAATCTGTTTACCCCTTCGCGACCAGGTACGAACATGTGTTTGTAGTAGCAATGCTAGCAAGCCGAACCAGGTACGAACATGCGTTTGTAGCAGTTTGCATTGTAATCTGTTAGCTCTCAAGGGCTACTGGTTCGGCATGTGCAATATTGTGTTTGATGATGGTCTCGAAGAGGTTACAACTACGAACGTTATGGGCAAAAGAAAACCGCAAGAAACAAAGCCAGCATGTCTGGCAGGGAAGCATGGACAGCGAGATGCCTGACAAGCTGGCCGTTATAGTTTTTTTTTGCGGTTTCCTTTTGCCCATAACGTTTGTAGTTAATGATTTTCGCTCATCTTTTTGGTTAGTATTGGTTAATGATTCACAACAGCTTTCAAATTTACATTAGTGGTTAACGAAGCTCGGACTTAAGTAAAGAAATGTGATGACCTTGAACAGACATGTCACGGTCAATCAAACTGTCACATGCAACACACTCCTTCTGTATTCCGTAAGAGGGAATGTGTCAGTAGTTCCTCGTAGCAGAATCGGAGTGACGTGCGACGATACGTCGCAGACAGTGGAAGGCCGCTGCGGACATATTTCGTGCAATTCGGGCCGAATTTTGACCAATTTTGCCGTTTCAGTACACTATTTTATTCGATTCAACGAGACCTTTCCAATGGTGAAGGAGTCAAATTAGTAAATTAAACTGACAATGGGAAAATATTTAGTGAAAATCAATTGCCCATGCGAGTGGTTATTGGCTCGAAGTATGGGATTTGGAGGGCATAACTACAAGGTGCACTACATAAAAATGGAGGGAAAAACAACGGAAGAGCGGATTTCTTAGGCTTAAAATAACGTTGTTTTCTCCAACAACAAAAATCGCGCGTTTTAGGTCTAAGAAATCACTCTCCAAAGCATCGGCTTCAGTATGACGCCCTTCTGTTTCTCTCTGCAGTGCCCCTTGCAGCTAATCCATTAAGGCTCCAGCATAGAGTTATATACAATAATACTACGTCGTGTCACTGCTCTATTGCTGACGCAGACTGCAACCGAAAGTTCTACTTCTGGGAGCATTCATCGTAATGTGTAAGAAAGAAACTTATAGCAAATTGTTTGTTTAACGGTTTGTCGAAATCGTTGATGGCTATCGCTACATAAAAAAAATACCCTCCATCTAAAAATAACTCACTTTCACTCAAATTTATAATTTTGTTTTTCTTTTTGTTTTCCAGGTCCGTTCTGTTGTAAATCAATCGTTTTCGAGGTCAAGTCACTATCGAAAATCGATTGATCTACCCAAGCCAAATAATGAGTGCCAAGAAGATGATTCAGGTAGTACCACTGATAATAATAATGTATAATATAATAAAATGCTTGGTGTACTTGCGCGTAAGTCAGGAAAGGATTGTGGAAGATCGCTTATATCCAGCCTAATATAGTCGTAAGGCAAAACGATGAAGTGGAAAAAACCAGTCGGTGAGATACGGAGAGTGAGAAGTAAAACTAAAGTTATTTACAATTTTAAAAAATTAATATGAATAATAATAACCTGGATCCCAACCTGCATAGAGCGTGAAAAGAAGTGGAGAGTTCGTTCACATAAGACTGTGAAATGATGCAATTGGTTAAAACTAAATTAAAAAAAAAAACTCCACCACAAAAACCTTAGTTTGCTACGCATTATTCTGGCCGTTTCAAAACGATGTTAAGTTTACCGAATTTAACTTCTCTTAAAGCTGTTTACGGAGGAGGTTGAAACTGCCTCTTCAGTCAGTGAATTCCATGCTGAGACATTTTTTCTGCAACTTAGTCTTGCTTTTGGAAGCATCAGTTTGAATTTGGGGCCTGTTGTCCAGGTTACAGGACTAATTTCAAACATCGGTGATCAACTGGTAAGCTACCTACCCTGGATGATGTTATACACGAACTTCAGTCTGTTTTCAGTCTAACTTCTGTCTTCAGTCTACAAAGTTCCAAAAATCAATAGACTTTTAAGACGTTCGTAGTATGGTAACCCTCGCATACCTTGTAATGACTTTGTAAAATATCTCTGTTTCCGATTGGTCAATAACCTGAGTTAGATAAGGACATCAAACAGGGCTTGTATATTCCAGCAAACCTTGTTCTCCTTTAACTTGGTATGTACTTTGCCTTACTTTAAACAGCACTGGTGATTTGCCGCTAATACCATATGATTACAATGGGCGGATGACTTCAGTTTAGATACAAACCAAACACCTAGGTCTTTCATTTCCTTTGTGTTAGGTAACTTTTCATATTTGGTGGGCAAAAGGTATAGTTTTGATTTCCTACATGTAACTTACATTCTGCATACGAAATAAGTAACTGCCAAACTTTGCCCAAGAGATATCTGCTTGCAATTCCACACAGTCTTGGGGCCTAATAATAGCCGAAGGAAGCTTTCAATCTTCGACAAATTTTCCCTGTTCTGCATTATGAGAGTTGCAGGTCAAATCATTTAAAAATATGATAAACAGCAGGGAACCCAGAACCGAATTGTGTGGTACACCACTGACGACATTTGATGTGGCTAACTTGGATAGGTCAATAACCACTTGTCGGGTTCTTCCAGTAACGAATGCACGCCTCCAATCGAAAAGTGCTCCACTAAAGCCAGAAACATGGAGTTTATAAAGCATCTTACTTTGGACTTCCATGTCAAATGCCCTTTTGAATCAAAAAGTATAACTTGTGAAAGCACACCTTGGTCTAGGACCTCGGTTTAGTTACCATCACAATTTGTAGTTTCAATTTTTCCTGTAGTTTTTAGGATCTGCGGAATTTCCATTTTTAAAAATTGGTATAACATTTGCCCAGGTTCAAACGCTAGGCAGACTACCAGTAGACTACAGATAATGAAAAAATAGTTGCCAGTGGAAAAAAAATGTGATAGCCAATTTTCTTGTAGAATTAGGTTGAAAAACCTCCTAGCCCAAAAGCATGCCTGGTTGGCTTCGCAAGACACAAATGATGCCTTCCAGAGTAAAAACAAAATTTGTGCATATGTGAAAAGTAGTTGATATCAATAACCCTGATCTGGAGGAAAAAAAACGCAGTTAAATACCTCATCCTTTGCACATCCGTCATTGATGTAATTTTCGAGAACTTTTAAAGGTGGAATTGATCTGGATATTGCCAGAAATTGGTCGCACATGGTAGTATGGATAATTGACCACATATGGTATTATCAGACAACTTTTTCCTGCCTTAGTCCCTTCATCTTGTTTTTATTACAAAGTGGCGTCCCCATTCAATGGCGGTTCTTCTGGGTTAGCAGAGCCTGCTCGGAATTTTAGACGAGTCCTGAACTCTAAATGCAAACATCACCGTCAATTAATATTTCATCTTTTACTTTTTTTTTTACAATTAATTTTACCATTAGTTTTAATTCTTTGTTCTTTCTGTGTGATAACTTGTCTTGTACTACTATCAGCGCTTCCACAAAAGGCAGAATTGGTTGTAAACTAACGTTAAGCTTCCTTGCTGTGCATGCTACTAAACTGAGAGCAAGCAGTAGGCAGTATTTCTGTAAGGATACGTTAGTTTGCATGGAGGGTGGGGGGTTGCGGGAAGCATGGAATATAAACTACAGTTAAAATGAATCCGTTAAATAATTTGACCACTTATTTAGTTGGTCCTCGACCTGGTTTGGTGTTGATGGAGACGGTTTGGGCCGGAGATGTGGCTCTGGAGGTCTTCTTCAGGTGGCATAGTGCTTGTTTCGTCTTTCTTTCTCCCTTTACTTTTCTCACAGTTCATCCCTCGTTCGCTTTCAAACATGTTCTTTTTCAGTATGGCTGGCGCAAATACTCTTCAATACAAAAATAACAACTAAAATCTGATGTAAAAAACTTTCAATACTATATTATAAAAGGATTTAAAATGATCATTTTTGCTATCATTTCTTCCCATTAGATGACGTTCTCAATCAACTGTCTGAACATAATGGCCTTTTAATACGTAACTTGATTTTTAGAAGGGATATAGACGGAAAATATGTGCTCATTCAAATTAATTATTTGCTTGGCAAGCAGTGTCTTGTGCAAAAAAATATTAACCAAAACTAGAAAATTGATATTGTTTCTTGATATTGTGTAAACATGCTTAAGCAATATTAAGTCAAATACAACAAAACAACTTAATTCTATTTTCTGTGAAAGTACTTTTTTTCTGTAAATAGTAGAAAAACAGTTTTGGTGATTGGTTACATATCTAATCAGCGTCGTCAAAACATCTGGAGGGCGCCACATGAAATTAGGCCCACACTTGTGTGATTAGGCCTATAATCTAGATCAACGAATATGTACTAAGTGGTATCTAGACAGACCAAATTTGGTTAAGTACGCAAAGTAACTTTTAGGGGTGTGTGAGTTGAACTTTTTCATGTCGAGTCTAGTTCTTAATGTTAGCATGTGCAACGATGAACTAATTATCATTGTGTAATTACTAACTGTATGCTGCATTCCAGATTTTTTAAACCATTAATTCTAAAGATCGTAAGTTTTGCTGCAATTTATCGAAGAAAATATCAATTTCTTTTTCGAAATCAAAGAGAATCGAAAAATTCGGGTTTGAAGTTTTCATATTGAGTCAAGCTTTACACAATGAACTCGAGTCAAAATTTCGAGTTTTGTACACCACTAGTAATTTTTCTCTTCAACGAAGTGTGATTAAAAAAACCCGCTGGTGAGACAGTTGGTGCCCTCTAGTTGGCATTACCTGAACTAGTGAGTACCTCCGTTGCATGTCTATATTTGACGTTCCTCCAGTCTATAACTCTTCTAAACCTACCCAATCCTTGGTATCGGTATCTGAACAGATCGGCTAAAAGTGGTACCAGTCAATCCTTCCTACCTCTTGTTGTTCATTGTTCTTTTTTTTTATGAGGAACAAAAAAAAAAAGTTCTGTTATCGTAAAAATCCTACGTGTAGGAATTCCTTAACAGCTTGACCAAAAATCCGTCATCTTTTACCACCTGTTTAGCGTGATCAATACCATGATTAAATTTGCATGCAGTGTTGGGTGTGGTTTCACGCTTGCTTTCAGCATGACGCCTCGACTCATCCTTCTCCAAATTAAATTTTCTTGGAGAAGTGAGATTTGTCTGCCATGTGTGCACTCGTCTGTGGCTAGAATGCTCATTTTCCTTAACGCGAAGTGCGAGTTCGACGAAGAGAAAAGTAAGGAAGAAACGTGATATTTAGCAGGTTTCTTGCTGTTTTTTGAGATTTACGTCTTTCTTTAGTAGACTGCATGTTGCTTAGTGTGTATTTAATTTTTCTGTAGTGTGGTAGTATTGCAACCAAAACCCCTTTATATTCTTCCGCGTTTGTGCAACTTTAGCATTGGGCTACTTAGTCGTGAAACCTTTCATTATGTTTGGTAAGAATGTGTTAGAAGCCTGGATAAGTAGTTACAGTCCTCTCAGACATCCCATGTTGCCTAGATTTACTATGTTATCCTATATTTTCATTGTTTATCCGAAGTGTGGTGAGACAGTTGGTGCCCTCTGGTTTTTCTTAATTAGATTTGCAACTGTATCACTTTAAAGTTGTAACTTACGGTTAATAGAAGCAGAAAACGGGGTGACACAGCATATACAGGCCGGATTTACAAGTAGGCCCGAGAGGTCCGGGCCTATAGCGGCACTTTTTTAGGGGCGACAGATCCATTGTCAGAATCTAGACACACGCTAGTGTGTCGCCGCCAAGTAACAGTAGATCATCCCATTGTGGATTTAGTGGCACGCACTATGAAACAGTAGAAACGCATTGCGCGTCCTGTGCAGTGTCACAGCTAGGGTGCAAGGACAAAATGTCGGGCTTCCTTCCCAACGGTTGAAAAAATTTTGGTTCAAAGTGAATCGCTATCCAAACCGAACAATGTGACGGTCATTGCGCATTTTGGCTTTTTTTGGCACCCTGACTCCTGGGCCGGGTGCCTTGCACCCTTTGCATCACTCCTAATTGCTGAAATGATCCAATGGTGTCTGTCTTGTGTCTGTCTTTCATCAGCTGTGTTCACAGTAACTTTTGAGCTTGTCTATTTGAACTATTTGTCGATTGTAAAATTCGAAAATCATTCAAATTGGGCAGGGGTATTGAGATATTGGCTTTGAAAGATCCGAATTATTGTGGCATCTTTAGCTTGATACCGTTCGAATTACTATTAGTAGAGTAAATTTGGCGGTAATTTTCTGAACTAAGAAAGCAAATCCTTTATATGGTTAACAATTAACATTCCTATATGCCTTGAACATTTTCCGATAAGAGACCCAAAAAATGTCTTTTCGTTTAAAGGTGGCTGCCAAACAAAGATGGTGTCTGCGTACAATTTTGAAAAAATAATATCTCTTCATCTATGGGACAAATATTGAAATTCAATGTCAAAGGTAATTTAATGTAGAATGTTTTATTTCCCATTAAGCATTACTTATTTCCCTATGGTTTTACATACAAACTTGAAAATGTAACAGTTAATGGTGTTTTTTGTGGCACGCTTTCTTGATCATCATCCTTAACCCGAGTAAGTAATATATTGTTAATCTCTAGAAACGTGATTTCCATTCTTTTATCCTTATTTTGACGTTTAGAAAACGTTAATCGGACAAATAGAAACGGAGAAATGGTAAATTATATTTAGTTTTGTTATGGTGACAAGCAAACCACTTTAAAACAATGCAACATAAAAATTCTGTGACGTTCTTGATTTTGAATATCGAAAGATAGATGAAAAAATGTATTCCAGATAACTGGTTACAAATTAAAATGCAAAACAAAAATCCGTCAATTTAATGACCTAAATAAGTTGAAGATTTCGGCAGTAACAGCACTAACATCAAAGCACCTCAGTTCTCAAACTAACCTTCGCAGTCGCATAGTGCTGGTTGTGAGTATGGGACTTTAGTCTAGTTGGCAACCCTTGTTATCTTGGAAGAGGAGACAGCTAAGTTTTATGACTTAGTAGCTAATGCCCGAACTATGCACGGGTGATTTTGGATTCACTGTTTGCAACATTGGTATGCCGAGTTCCACTTGGCAACAGATGTCATAAAAAAAACCAACCTTTTGGCTGCAGCATCATCTGATTGAAAACAAACCAATTAAACATTGCGTTCATAATAAAATTTCCTTCAAAAATGATTCCATTCATATTTTGTGTAGAATTAAACCTTTTGTCTCAAATGCGTAATTAAATTCCTATTACATAATTTATGTACTATACACATACAGTACCGTGTATGTGTGTAACTAGCTGCATTGGTAGTTTTAATTAAGATAAATGGATGTAATTATGCTGAGATAAGTGGTGAATATGTATATTTTTCAACAAGGATAACGAAACACAGATTATCATAATTAGGAACTAATCTAAGGCTGTTTCTCTACGAAGTAGTACCATAGTACCGTGCACACCGTTTCTGTTCACCGTCAGTTGCATCGTTAAATTGATTCGCGATTGCAGTTCTGATGAAGGTAAATGGATGCAATAAGGCTTAGAGGAAAGGTGGAGATGTATATTTTTCAACAAGGGTAATAAAAACTGTTTTATCAAACTTAGGAGCTAAGGTGCGGATGTATCTTTCTGCTGTAGCACCTTCCTTTCTGCTTCTATTCACCCCAAGTTACAACTTTAGTAAAGTAAGGCAGTTGCAGATCTTATTATGATAAATGGGTGTACTTAGTTTAGATGAAAGATATATATTTTCTAATGAGGGTAATAAAAACAGTTTATCATCACTGGAACTGCTACCGCATCACTTTAAGGATGTACCTTAAAGGGACATTCCTCCCAACGCCATTTTTGTCAATCCTCCACCTCAAGTACGGCCCCAAAGGTATATTTACTTACCGTTAGTCTTTCCCTTGTTAAAAATCCGTTTTAAAATGTGGCGTCTAGGAGATTTTCTGTTAATATTGTGGAACTTTATTTACTGTATCCTACACGTATATGATCCTTTGCGCACCTACAATAACCTTGAAGTTTCATCTGTGTGTGCACATGTAATAATTTTAGTCGTTTACTAATAATTACTGCGAGATTAAAAATCTAAAAGACTAATGCAGTAGAATTAAAATTAATTATGCCAATAAATTGCCAAAGAAAAATTATAATACACTGGCCTAAAAAATTATAAATTGTGATGTTAAAATACGAAGAACATTCTGGTTTGTGATGACACAATCTTTAACTTGATGCTGTTTGGTATACTTTTCCCAAAGCCAACTGAGATAGTAGCTGCATTCCTCGCTGTGAGGAACGCAGCTACTATTTCAGTTGACCTTGGCGATGGTAACACGCGCGGAGGCGATCTTTCTTATGGCTGTTACACTGTAGGCAGAATGCACCTTTAAGGTGCAATGCCACAGAGAGGGTGGTGCTACAGCTTAGAGAAACAGTCGTATAGCTTAGGTCTTTATTATTAAACCCTTTTGTATTGTCGTTGTTGAAAAACACCCTTTCCATCTAAGCCTAATTACTTCCATTTTTCTTAATTAGATTTGCAACCGCATCACTTTAAAGTTGTAACTTACGGTTAATAGAAGCAGAAAACGCGGTGACACAGCATACACAGGGCCGGATTTATAAGTAGGCCTAAGAGGTCCGGGCCTATAGCGGCACTTTTTTAGGGGCGACAGATCCATTGTTAGAATTAAGCTAAGCGCATATTGGTCTAAAAACATTACGAAATACCGCATCCTGTCGAGAGATGACGCTATAAATAAATTGTTGCTATCATGTGCAATTCGTATCAATAATTCTTTCAACCAACAGTAACCAGTTACAATGTAGACCAATTTTGAGGTGGGATGCAGCTCATTTTTTCAAATATCTGGCAATTGTTCAGGGTATAACAATTCGACATTTTTTTCCATCAACTCAGTGTCATATCAGTACAGATTGAGTGCAGGAACGGTGCTATACGTCAGCAAGGCCTACTGACTTTTTCTTTAAAACGTAGTTTCGTGTTTTACGAACTCTTCACTGCATGGCCACTTTGTGTTGGGATAGTTGTTATGCGTTGATGGGAGTAGCGAAAAAATGAGTAGTCAAGAGAGAGTGAAACTGAGCAGCATTCAGTAGTACAAAAAATAGGGAGCAGCAAGGGGAGAAAGGGACGATACCCTAGTGAGGAAATCCCTAAAAATTCTTAATTTAAGGTCAAAGGGCAACGGAAATATGTTACTTTTACTTACTTTGCTTAGTGACGTAGAATAAGTTATTTTTGCCCTACCAGTTTTCCTTAAATAGCAAAAAAACAACAACAACAACATACAAATTAAGAAGGTGCTGGGAGGTGAGGTGGGGGAGGTGCCTAAATCAAACACACCGTAAGAGTTTGGGTGAGGGTTTTGGGGTCATTAAAGAGCGGCATTATGATTGGGCCTGTAGGCGGCCAAGAGCGTAAATCCGGCCCTGAGCATACAGAAACATCAGTAGCTTAGCTGCTGATTATAATAACCCGTTTTTATTATCGTTGTTGAAAAATATACATTTCCTCCATTCAGCTAAGCCTAAGGCCATACAAAGTTAATTGTTTGGTTTACAGGCGCGTGCGGGTGTGTTAAATTATCGCGGGTCAAAATTTTTTATCTCAATCTTGATCTACCCGCTAAAAATCATATTTTTGCCAAATTTTGACCGTTTTCGACATTCCAATATACCATTTTAACCGCCTCGAAACGAGCTTTTCGGTGGTGCAAAGTTCAAAACTCTAGCTCAAACCAGAAAGAAGTTATTTGGCAAAAACTAAAATGTCTTTAATACTAGATGACGTAAATTACATATTAGCGGAATATTATACTTTTTTTTAGGCTGACTCCACACTCTTTCAGCTTTGAGCTAGGTACATGTCAAAGAAATGTGGTCAGTTAAATAAAATAAAAAATAGAATAAAATGCCTGGTTGCCTGGTGTTTCAATTTGCAGCCTCGCCCGTAAACCAAACAATTTTTTTTTCATGGCCTAATTATTTCCTGTTATCTTCATTAGAACTGCAACCGCATCACTTTAAAGTTGTATCTTGCGGTGAATAGACGCAGAAAGCACGGTGCTATGGCGTAGAGAAATACCCATAGCTTATCTCCTAATTCCGATAAACTTTTTTATTACCGTTGTTGAAAAATATGCAGATTACACCTTTCATAATGACATCCATGTGTCTTAATTAGAATTACCAACCAGAGCATTTTTTTAACATAGTAACTGCTGCTCCAAGTGGAGCACCAGCCTTCATGATTGGTGTACCAGTGAGCATCTTGGAGCAGTGGAGCCCCAGCCCTTTTCCTCAAAGTCGAAACTTATTTTTCATTTTAAAAATACCATTACGATAAAAATTAAAATTATGATGAAATGAATATGTGCAAGACATTCGTTACCGGTTGTTTTCTGAAATTCCATATTCCTCCAACCCAAAATAGTTGAAACAGTAGAACTGAAAACATCAGGATGGCAATGGCAACGGCACATTAAGGCTCATTCACTGACATCACTGCGTGTTATACTCAGTCCAATCAAAGCCCCCTAGAAGTAAATTAAGCAAATTTGAAACGTAACATTTCGGAGAACTTGAGTGCAAAAATGTATTAAGACACCTCCCCTCCATTTCTGTCTGCCCTGCGGCCTCAATCATGCCTTTTTTTACTATTTGGAGCACCACTTCATATTCCTTAAAAAATGCCCTGCAGTACCAACGCAGCTGGTTATGCGTAAACACGGAACACATACACGCTATTGTATGTTTATAGCGCGTAAATGACTTAAAAGCGGGTTGCCACTAAATTAACATGCGCAGCATTTAGCCCTATTGAGTTCTCTCTCGCAGCAAGTAGAGGAATGCACAAAGCAATACCGTTAAACATAACAAACAAGCCATATGCCTCCTTAATTATTGAGTAAAAATATGAGATGTTCTCGTGCACCTGGGAGCAAGCGGTAAAAGTTAACCATATTACTGTCACTAGATGGCGCCAGGATATTTTCTTTATATTCTACCGTGGCGCCACCTAGTGGCATTAATATCGTTAATCTTTACAGCTTGCTTCCAGGTGCACGAGGATGTACCAAATTTTTATTCAATACTTCAGAAGGCTCGTGGCTTGTTTGTTGCGTTAAAAGATGTTTCTTTGTGCATTCCTTTTCTTGGCTGCTAGAAAGCGCTAGAGAGAACTAGATACCGCTCGACGGTGCTAGATGCTTCAAACTTTCGTTTGCTGGTTTCAAATTTGGGTCAAAGGTGTTAGTTTCACAAAAAATATGAATGAAGGAAATGAATGAAATCAGTTTTACTGACTGCATTATACGCATAAAAAAATGTGTAATGTAAATCTTTCAGATTTTCATACTAGATACTTTTTTTTAAACACTGATACTTTGTTAGAAATGTTGGGCATTTTAAGCAAAATATGGAGTTAGCAATTCCTACTGATTATCTTTACTGATTTTCGTGTTTCTCCATTTATTACCTGGTTACTTAAGTGATTTAAAGGAGAAACAGTAGAAGTAAAAGTTAGCTAAGATGAAAGTTACGTGTTTGACCTCAAAATGCAGCCATCTGACGGTAAATAATTTTTCAGCTATGGAAAAAGTGACTTGGCCAATTTGCCGTATAAGCTTTCAAAATCTCACAGAGGGGGCGAATCGCCCCTTTGCGCCCCCCCCCCACTAGTAACTGAGTGCAGTGATGCTTGTGGCGCAAATGAAATGTAGTAGGAATGAAGGTTATTCTGAATGTAGTATGTAATTGGTTTGTTTTCAGTCAGATGAACGGTTTATGTTGCAAGCAAACAATTGTTTGTGGGCCGCCATTTATGACGTTGATCTTGAATGTTTCAAATTGCCAAGTGGCACCCTACGGCTTCTGGTTCAGGACATCAAACAATAGCAGAAACAAGTCATAAAATATTAGTTATACCCTTTTTCAAGGTTACAAGGGTTGGCAACTAGATTAAAATACCATACGCCGTGACCAGCGCTATGCAACTGAGAAGGTTAGCGTGAAAACACTGAGGCCTTTTGATGTTAGTTTTAACTAACATCTTTAACTCATTTAAAGGTCATTAAATTGACGGATGTTTCTTCCGCATTTTATTTTGTAGCCAGTTAACTACCCAAAAACGAAACTTGTTAAGGATTCCCGCCAAGCTTTTCGGCCGTGTGAAGACGTGATATCAAATGTCATGCTCTTTCGCTAAGGTAATTCCACCGAGTAATAGTTCGAAGGTTACATGAAATATATGAAAATTGCTTACTGCGCAATTTTCAGTTATTTCATTTAACATTTGAAGTAGTGTTGCACGGTATTAAGTTTTTGCAGGACGGTACGGTACGGTTCTGAAAACGGCGGTCTACGGTAATATCACGGTAATTTAGGAAATAATTTTGCGTATTATCCACTTGAGCAAAAGAGAATCAAAAATGGTTCTTTGCGTTTAATTTTTTCACTAATAGCGGGATTTCGCTTTCTTCTTGATTGGACGCCATGACATCCACAACACAAACACGCTCGGACACGCTTGTTACTGAAGAGCTGTGCCCCCCCCCCCCCTCCCTCCCGGTCCGCAATGTGGACACTTCTTCTGCCTGCAGTCGAATCGGATTTCACTCGCTCGTGCAAATTTCACACCTCCGTATCGGCGCTTACTTATGCAATATTTAATTAAAAAAATTGCTGCCATCCAAAAACAAAAAGAAGGAAAAGTTGATTCGTTAATGCTCGTCAGCACCATAATCACGGTAATACCGCTGCTACGGTAATACCGTGGTGCTAAAAAAGGAACAATATTGTTACCGTAGTTTTTTTTTACCGTCAATACCGTGAGTACCGATTTACCGTGCAACACTAATTTGAAGTCTTAGTCGGTGGGATTAGCTTGGCGAAAGAGCTTGGCGTTTGATATCACGACTTCCACATGGCTGAAAAGCTTGGCCGGAATCCTTAACAAGTTTTGTTTTGGGGTAGACATCAGATCTTTTCGGCCCAAATTGATGAAATCCATTTTTTTTTCTTATCAATTATGAGATGGAAAGACCAATCTAGTTTTCTGGTCCTTTTTTTTTTTTTGGCTCTCGATACATTTTGAAGACAGCAGTTACCTTTTTTTCATATGATCAGTTTTTCTTACTAGTAGTAACCGCAGTATCTCCTAGCAAACACACAGATTTATTTAATGTTCAGTTTTGGCATTGTTGCATAAAACCATCAATTTGGTTGTTTAGAGGTTCCTAACCCCTGAAACACTTGACCAATTATAAAGGTCCTTATTTAAAGGGCACATCGCCGGAGCAATACCTGTAAAATGAGCTAAGAATCATCTTTATTTACTGCAAGGAAGAATTTATTTTCGTGATACAAGAAATACAAGAAATACAAGAAATAGTAGTAGTTAGTAATTAGGCAAATATCAATGTTATTCAAGTAATTTTTTCAACAAGAAAACGTTAAGCTTTGTGACTAATAGTGACTTTTATGTTGTAAGGCGACCAAAGTCTTCCGATTAAACAAGTTTCAGCCTTTTCTGTCGCGTAGTTATTTATCCTCACATGCCTGAAAACAGCCGAACTACCTTAGCTGTAAAGACACAACGTGTCTAGTGGTCGCCATCACCATGCTCGTATAATTTTATCTGGGTAGGTGTTATTATTTATCATCTTGGCGGGCGATACACTAGCGTGTGCTTGAGCTGGAATTATTTTTTTTATGTAGCTTTAAATCAAGAATGCCACAGAATTCTCATGTCGCATTATTTTAAAGTGGTTTGATTGTTACCATTGTAACACTGTTCAATATAATTTACCATTTCTCTGTTCCTATGTGTCCGAGTAACGTTTTCTAAAGGTCAAAATAAAGATAAAAGAATCGGAATCCATAGGTTCACGTCCCACTTTTCTGAGTTGGTCAGTTATCTTTATGATCTCACACGACATGGATAGTATCTGAGGAAGGTCCTTGTAGATTTTATGCTCTTGCAGTGTTTGAATGAAGTCATCATTTGCAGTTGTGTATTTCACATTGGTGTCTAGCTGTATGCAGCCTAGTGGAGAGAAGGGAGATGTCACTCGTGAATTTTGGGAAATATTGTGACTTGTTGGTGTTCATCCGTTGACACTTTGTTCAGGTTCTTGAATACTATGATAGGTCACATCAAACTCGGCTCACATCATTTGATCGATTGTGCTATCTGACTGCCGAAAATCATGATTGGCCTAATTCGCAAGCTGGTCCATTTATGGTTTTGTAGGATGCCAAAAGCAATGCTTTAACCTCTACACCGAACACATTGCATTTTGCAATTTCTTAAATAAACTGTCATTCTCTAATTATTTGGCGGACTGTTTTTTTTTTTGTTCAATGCAGTGTGATCTTTGCAAGAAACAATTTCTGTACATATTGTGTTGAAACATATTGTTTGTTTATTGTGATTGCAGGAGATAGTGACCTTGAGCTGCCACCAAGTGTCTTGGAAAGGAGGATAAAATACATCAGATCTGTTAGTAGGGTAAGTAAGATTTGGTTGTGCAATTATCGAGAATGTATTAAAGGTTGGATGTAAGCTAATAAACAAAACAACTCAAAATGATAAGAGGAAGTATCCAAGTGTATTCAGAAGATAATATTCTACATAACTTTAATTAATCTGTGGACAGTGTTTGTACAGATTTTGTGTTGAGGAGCGGAGTAAGAATATGCGATATGTACAGTATGCGACAACGATTGATTGATGTTTATTACAAGGCCCTAGCCCACAGCCGTACGCCCTACAACTAGAAATGTACAGCACAATATAGACCCAACTACTCGTTCAAGCACTCTGTACACTGTACTCTATACAGGTATATGACAACGAGTTTGTGCATACAACAGTGAAATCTGCTAACAATGAAGCTCGCACTTTGTGGACAGAGCAGTAGAGTGTTGTTGTCACTGTTTGATATGCAGTAAACTTTATCAGGTCCCCACAGTTTATTAAAAACAGGACTAAGTCTTAGCTTGTTTCATTGCTTTTTTTTTATTTGGTCCAAAACCATATGATTATTCATGTATGATTATTTTTTCTTTATTCTTTCTTTGCCGACAAAATACCTTAAACAACAAACTATTGTTGAAAAATTAAAATCCACCAAACCACTTACCTATAAAAACACACTTAACCCTTTGCAGGACAGCGTTGTTAAAAAATAACATCCACAAGATGGAGGATCAACTAAGTCCCAAGGCACACCACGAATTTTGTGATGGTGCCCCAGGGACCTAGGGGAAAGCGAACACAGCAGCCCAGCGGTCAACGTCCTCGTTGTCCTCGTCTCCGAACCAAGTGAATGCCGGTCTGAACCCAGCACAGCCCTACATTTAAAAAAAAAAGCTCATGAAGTGTATATTACTGATTTCACACTACTAAATTCGTCTCGTGCCCGGGCGCGCCACGGCAGTCCTTATCCCACAACAATAGGCCTGAAAAGGGGGGCAGCACGAGGAAGAAAGGTCTTTTGTGCGGGTAGACAGATAATACGTGAAGATAATCCCCCGGCGTGCGCCAGCTCGCTTTGCTGTAGCGGCCATAGTGGTTCGCAAATAAGCGGCCGGCACGCGCTGGCCCGAGACGAATTTAGTAGTGTGAAATGGTGAGCGCGAGACGAATTTAGTAGTGTGAAATCAGTGTATGTATCCGTAAAAGGGTTAAATGAATGAAAGTCGTAATGGTCTTAGATTATTTAGCAAAGTCATCCAAACATGATCTTGCTAAATAATCCAAGAGAATTGTATGAAGAAATATTGGAAATAAGCTGTCAGCAAAAATTATGCACTAGAAATAATGTAGTTGTGTAAGCCACCTTTATGCACTTACGTTTCGTCAGAGTGGTATGACCCGGATTCAAACCGACAACCCAGTTCGTCCCCAGCTCACTTGCATAGCGCCTTAACCACTATGACTGTTATCTTTATGCCAGTAGAGGATATGGCCATAGTGGTTAAGGCGCTATGCAAGTGAGCTGAGGACGAACTGGGTTGCCGGTTCGAATCCGGGTCATACCACACTGACGAAATGTAAGTGCATAAAGGTGGCTCACTGAACTACGTTATTTCTAGTGTTTAATTTCTGCTGACGGCTTATTTCCATTTTCCTTAGTATTATTTACAGCGAATTACGTCTATTTTCTTATTTTTTCCAAGACAATTATGACGTTTATTCAATTAACCCTTTGAAGGATGTATACACACTTCATAACCTTTTTTTTTTTAATTTTGGGCAGCTGCCGGATTTAAACCAGCAATTAAGTTATTTACAAATTAAGAACTAAGAAGAGAAACGAAACTGCAGCAAGAAGATAAACACCCACACGCACGTAGCACCAAACAAATAAAATTCACGTAATTTCGTATGGTGGGAACCAAACATGATGGCCATTTTAGATGGAATTTTCTTCATTTAGTCTTTATTACAATTCTCAGTCGCTACAAAGGGTGGTTGTGTATATAAGAACTAAAAAATGTATGGAGACCCGCCAACAGGCTTTTTTTTTCCAACATTTTTTTTTACAACACTTCTACAGACAGTAATGTTGTAGAATTCGTCGTTGTGGAGTTTGATGTTTAATGGAATTGTTGCCTACTGATAAACGAGTGCATGCTAATGAACTGTACAATACGTTTCAAATTTCTAGGCATAAATGGCAGTGGTAGAAGTTGTCCTGAAATTCCTGAATTTTTAAAACTTGTCCTGAAACATCCTTATTTTTCACATAATGTCCTGAAATTTATCGAAATTTTAAAATTAAATCTCATTTAAAAACTACCTTTCTGTTGGTGAGAATACAATCAAAGTATTAAGACTGCAGGTTAGTGATGTGATTAAATTGCATCGCAGCCCAACCAAAATTCCAATAACAAAGACTTGTAAAGTGCTGTATGTAAGTCACAAGAAAGTTACGAGGGACATAAGAGAGTAGAAAAGGAAAAGTGCTAGAAGAAGGGAAATAGAGTAGCAAAAAAAAATAGATGTTACAGAATCTTAGTGATGACATTACTTCAAAGATTGCATCCTAACAAACTGAAGTGCGCACATACGACACAGAACTCAAAGTGTGTGAACAGCTATTGTCAGAAGCAAGTGCAAAGTGGAATAAATCACTTAAAAGTAACTCTGCAAAAGTAACTCTTCAATCACTTAAACTCTGCAAAAGTTGTCCAAACAATGATTAATACGGGCACTGAAAAACTGTGTGTTCATAGCAAATTGGAAAATGTAAAAAAAAAGGAATTACCGTACTCATTTTGCATGCAAAACAATCGTTAGTACCAACCTTCAGCTAAGAAAAAGAAAACTGCTTAAATAATAATGGCATTATAAAAGGAACCTTTTATGTTCGTTTGATAACTTGCCTAAGTAATGCTCAATTCTGAAATGGAAATTCGAATAAATGTCCTGAAAGTGTTCTGTAATTTGACCCAACATGATGTCGTAATTTTTTTATATCGACTTCTACCACTAAAATGGGGAACACAAAGAAATTAATTTTGTGGACTGATGATGCTCTTACCATCATTTGCTTTTCTTTGGCAGCGTTAGTATTTTGTCTACTTTGTGATAATCCAACGCTATATTAATCCATTATGTTTATAGCATGTAATTGTATATTAATAGCATGTAATTGTAATTGTAGTTGTATATTATAGCATGTAATTGTATATTACAGTAGAAAACAGGTTGATTCGCCAATGGACGTAAATAAGAGATATGCCTATTGAATCTGTTGGCTACTGTCCCTTTTATTTTATGGAGACTAAAACAAAAAAAGTTCTTAAAATGTAAAATGGGGTTTGAAATTTGCATACACATCACAATTTTAATATTAAAGATTCCATGTTCTCCATGGAATTGGTATTTAGGAACAGTTTCCATTATGATTTTAGACATAATATTCCAGGAGTAAATTAACTTCGAAACACCGGTAAACTGTTGGATAATTTTAACAAGCTTTTAAACGTGAGATACTTTAAAAGTATGTTAAACATTCATAAATTAATACAGCAATCCTACAGACTTCAAAGAACAAGCATGGATTAAAATATTAAAACAAGTCAAGCTAGGTTGTCGTGGATTAAGATTTCAAAGTTAATGCTAAACTACATAACTTTAAAAGCTAATTGACCTGTAGCTAACACCAAATTGTTCAGCGAATAAAACTAGATTTATTACACTAGCGGAACATTCAAACCAGGGCAATACCTAGCTGAACTACAGACTTTAAACATTACGGTAACGAGTTGCGTGAAGAGATCCGCCATCGTAAAGGTCGTAAATTTTAAGCGTACATTTCCCAAGGGGAGGGGGCCCACAATGTGGTACGGTCCACAAAACACTTATTTAAGAGGTTGCAATCTGGGGAATTTAATGAATGATCAACTACATGTAATTAGAGCTAGTTGAACAGTCTAAATTAAAGGCTAAAACCACGGCAGTACACAAGCCAGTGGCTGCCTTCAAGTTAATGGATAGCTATCTCCATCACAACCTTATTTTTCTTATTTTTACCGGAAAGTTAACCTGTTGAAACCTTAACCCCTTCTGCTCCAGATGTATTCCCAGAGAAAGTTTTGAAAGGCCCATGTGTATCGGTGTATCGCTCAAAGACGCAATTAAATCTTACGTCGTCTTCACTGGACTAAGCGCTTAATGAATCGTCTATACTGTGCTTGCTTCACTCAGATTCCCAGGAAACCCCATTGATGCATTTTGTTGCTGGACTTAGTATTATTGTCTTGTTGCGTAGTAGTTCGTC
>JAHWFP010149607.1:4949-30763 GCA_023313725.1 Lithobius niger
GGGGGGGAAGAGGTAGGCGAACAGGTTTTGCCATGGAAATGTCAGGGCGTCTACCGCTACTGCTGTTTCGTCCGGGATCGGGCTTATGTAGAGGGGAAGTCTGGCATTTTGCCTCGTGGCGAACAGGTCTATCATTGGAGTGCCCCAAATGGTGAAGAGAGATTCGCAAATGGATTTCTTGAGGCACCATTCGCCCGTCGGTGGTTTTTGGCGTGACAGAGAGTCGGCAATCACATTCCTGTTGCTTGGGATGTGGAGGGGAAGGAGAGTGATGTGCGGAATGCAGAGGTTGATAATCTCCGACGTTAGACTGAAGAGATCTGGATTTTGTTCCTCCTTCCTTCCTTATGTAGGCTAGGGCAGTCGTGTTGTCGGACTGAACCTGTATTCTTGTTTCTTATTTTCGGAAGAAAATGGAGCAGGGCGAGTAGAATTGCTCGAAGCTCGAGGGAGTTGATGTGTTCCCTGAAGGTTGGGGGCCAAAGATCCAAGGCTTCTTGAGTGCCAAGATGGGCAGCCCAGCCGGTTGTCGAGGCGTCCGTAAAGATAAGCAGATCGGGATGTGGCTCGTGAAGAGGTTGTGTCTTCGTGAGATTGATGACGTCTGACCACCAAAGGAAGGAGTCCAGAGGAAAACCGAGAGTGAAGGGTATTTGTTCGTGCGGGCGGTCCTGATTGATTGCAGGGTTGTCTATGCGGTGGTGGTGAAACGGTCGTACCATCCATCGGCCGTAGGTGACGAGGTTCGCCATTGCATTCATCTTCCTGATGAGGGAGTTTAGTTGCCGAAGGGAAAAAGAACATGTTGCCGGCCCTCAGCCTGGCCGGCTAAAAATGGTTTCTTTTTGCCCAAAACATACTTAACCTGGTAATTTTAGCATTACATTCCTCGAATGTGATGTTCACCTGGAGGTTTCTTCCGGTTTGTAGACGCCTGCTTGCATATCCCACCGCGCAAGCGCGGCGCGGTCCTCCCTTATAAAAGCGACAGCACGCACGCTATCGACATTCATTTTACTCTCAATGTGTCAGGCGGTGACTCGAGAGGGGAGGCAGGGCGGGAGTAAGGTTAAGTATGTTTTAGGCAAAAAGAAACCATTTTTAGCCAGCCAGGCTGAGGACCGGCAAAATGTTCTTTCTTTATTGCCAAAACAACTTAACCTGGTAATTTTAGCATTACCAGTTGACCTCGTCAAAGTTGGTGGCGGGCACCGCCTGTACGAGCGCCCCGGGATGCAAGCAGGCTTTCCCCCATGAATTCTTTATCTGCAAGAGAAAAATTCGCACTTTATTCAGAACAATTGGGCTTGACAGGAATTTGGTCTCTTTCGTGGGAATTGGTGGCCCTGAAGCGGACCGTTGTTTGAGGGTCTTGCTTCTGGCTGGATGGACTTGCTTCCCTCATGGATCTTGCTTCAGCTTCGTTCTGAGTCCTTAAGGGGGTTTGACCACGGTTCTGGCTGCGACGATCGGTCCCAGCCGATGTAGTCCGTTTTCGCCTTCGTTATGTTTCTTACGTAGTGACATGTGAAGGTGGATTGGTGGCGCCACGATGCTGCTGCTAGAATTTCTTCGATTGGGGTGGCGTTGTGGTGGGCCCAAGATGTGGAGATAGCTTTTACTTTGTGCGCCGCTATTCTCATGCTCTTGCTCAATCCGTGTTTGTCGTAAGCTGCTTCGATTGTTTTCTTGATCCAGCGTGACACCATGGCGGCTGTTGTTTCGCCGATTTGGAGGTCCACTGGAAGGAAGAGTTGATTTCTGCCTCTCCGTATGTCTTCGTGCTGTGTGCGGGCTAGGTAGAAGCAGAGAGCTCTGACTGGGCAGAGGAGGCGTTCAGGTTCGTTCCCAGTGAGGTTCGAGAGGGCAGGGAATGTTATAGGTTTCGAGGGCTCGGAAGGTTTTTGAGTTTTGGCTCTGAACGACGCTCTTGGGAAGCGTGTGACGATGAGAAATTCGGGCCAAAGATGCAGTCTGCCGGGTCTGCCGAAAGGGCTTGAATCTCGGAGCATCTTAGATTTGCTGCCAGTGTGACAAGGAAGACAGTTTTGCCGGTCGTGAGGTGGAGTGAGCTGTCTTGCATTGGTTCATAGGGGTTCTCCTTTAGTGATTGTAGGACGATGGAGAGGTCCCAGTCGGTGACGGAGCGTCTTGTAGTTTGTCGATCGTTTTCGTATGAGCGTAATAAGGCAGAGATTCGGTAGTCCTCTAGTAGGGCGGTACGACCGGCGGCTTTGAAGACGGAGTTTAATGCAGATCGGTAGACGAGGATAGTGGAGCCTTTGAGTTCGTCGGTATTGAACAGGTCACCGAAGAAGCTTAGGAGTTCGGGAAGAGGGGTTTAGTGGACTTGTACGTTTTGCGATAAACCAATGAATCCACTTAGACCAGTGGCTGTCATACATGCGGTTTGTTGATTCTCTGGTTGCTTTGGATGCGATGCGTTCAGCCTCTTCTTGATGAATGCCAGCCTTTTTGAGGAGTTTGATGATAGTAGCCACCCGTGTAAGTTTAGGAGTGGGAGGTTCGGGTGTAGTTTTGTTTCCTTTTGTTGTGACAGAAGATCTGGTAGAAGAGGGAGACTTCTTGGAGTGTCGACTGTTAGGTTTAGGAGGAGCGGGAACCACGCTGCAGACGGCCAGAGGGGGGCTATTAGGATGAATAGACCCTGGCTTAATTCGATTTTTCGAAGTACTTGTGGAAGCAGTTTGAAGGGTGGAAATAGGTAGGCGAACAGGTTGTGCCATGGGAACGTGAGAGCGTCTACTGCTACTGCTGAGTCGCCCAGAATTGGGTTGATGTAGTGGGGAAGTCTGGTGTTGTGCCTCGTGGCGAATAGGTCCAGCATTGGTTTGTTCCAGATGTTGAAGAGAGATTTGCAAATGGATTTCTTGAGGCACCATTCGCCTGCTGGTGGTTTCTGGCGTGAGAGAGAATCTGCAATCACATTCCTGTTGCCTGGGATGTGGAGAGGTAGGAGGGTGATGTTGTGTGGGATACAGATTGAAGATTTCCGTCATTAAGTTGTGGAGCGATCTTGATTTCGTTCCGCCTTCTTTCCTGATGTAGGCCAGGGCTGTTGTGTTGTCGGCCTGGATCTGTATGACCTTGTTTTTGATGAGTGCAAGGAAGTGCCCGAGGGCTAGGAGGATTGCACGTAGTTCCAGTCTGTTGATGTGGTCTTTGAGGGTGGCAGGCCACAAGCCGGAGATTTCCTGGTTGTTTAGGTGTGCTCCCCAGCCAGTGCTTGATGCATCCGTGAAGATTCGTTGGTCTGGTGGGGATTCCTGTAGAGGGACTGATTTCGACAGATTTGCGACGTCGGACCACCAGAGGGGGGATTCGAAGGGGAAGTCCTTGTTGAGCGGGATCAGTTTGTCCGGATTGTTTTGGTTGATTGAGTGGTTGTCTATCCGGTAGTGATGGAATGGTCTTACCATCCACCGGCCGTAAGGGACTAGGTTGGCCATTGCATCCATCTTTCCGATGAGGGAGTTCAGTTCCCGGGCGGAGAAGCTTGGTTGGAGGCGGAAGAGCCGGATGTGATGTAGGAGGTCTTCTATGCGTTCTGGAGACGGGGAGATTGATGCCGATCGTAGGTCGAATGTGGCTCCGAGGAACGCGAAGACTTGTTCTGGAAGGAGTCATGACTTTGCTACGTTTACGCCAAATCCCAGGCTGTTCAGCAAGTTGATGGTCTTGTCCTTGTTGAGTTCCAATTGAGAGGGGTCTGGGTTGTTGAGGGCCCAGTCGTCGAGATAGGCATTCGCTTGAATTTGGTGCTGGTGAAGGTTCGCCAAGATTGGTTTTAGGACTAGGGTGAAAATCCTTGGGGCTGCATTCAGGCCGAACGGGAGGCAGCGGAATACGAAGACTTTCTGGTCGTAGACGAAACGAAAGTAGTGGGTGATTGCTGGATGGAGGGGGATGTGAAGGTAAGCGTCCTCCAGATCGATGGTAACTGTCCAGTCGTCCTGCTTGAATGATAGGCGGATGGCGTCCAGGGTCTCCATCTTGAAGTGTTCGTTTTGGATGAACTTGAAGGGTTTCATATTGAAAATTAGGCGTAGACCTCCCGATTTCTTTGGGCGGGTAAAGATCGAGCTGTAGAAACCCGGGCCTGGGTTGGGGAGTTGGTGTACCGCATTCTACGTAGCAACTCAGAAACTTCGTGCGACAGGGAAGCTGTCGTTTGGGGCGAGAAGTCCCATGGAGGGGATGGCGACAGCGGCGGTTGATGTAGGAACGTTGGACGAAAGCCGTGTTTTATTATCGATAGAATTTTCAGGTTGGTGGTTAATTCTTGCCTGGCCAGGAAAAAGTGGCGTAGTCTGGCCCCGACCGGGAGGCCAGCAAGGTGCAGGGCGTCATTGTTGATTTTTTCGCTGCATTCTTCTACCCCCGGGGGATGAGATTCGGCTCCTTCGGTCGGGGGTAGCGGCGCGCTTCTGTTGGGAGCGTTGGCCGAGGTGGGAGCGATGAGCGTCGGAATGAGAGGGCTGCTGGCTTCGTTGTTGAGGAGCATCAGTGTCGTCCGGGCAGCTAGAGGATGATGCCGTGTTCTTCTGCCAGTCGTCGGCGAGGCAGGGGTTGGCTTGTTTGTTCCTCGAGAACGGGCGGTTCAAGGACATGGATTGTTTATGCGGCTTTGGTTTCTTTGAGACGTCAAGATGAGCAGCAAATGTCGAGATCTGTCCCCGAAAAAGAGTCGCAGACTCGTGGATCGGTTGATTTCTCAGACGGTGTCGTGTGGAGAAGATTAGGTTGTTTGTTGACGACAGGGCGATGTCGCGAAGGAGGAGGGTGTTATGGAACAGTGCTCTTGTCGCCCAGTTCATGGCGTGGTAGGTGGCAAAGTTGGCTTTTTGGAAGAGTTGGAAAATAAGGGACGGCAAGTTCTTGAGCTCTTCTGGAGTATTGTCGGACGACAGCTTCTCGCATAGAACGTTGATGGCGGTGTGGAGGATGTCTGCTTGGGAGGCCGCCCCGTAGGCTTAGCCGAAGGCATTTGTCGTTTTCGTACAGCACGAAGGTTGGAATGTCGGCCTTCTTGGGTATGGATATCGAAGTGCCTAAGTCCATCTTGATTTCGCTGCAAATAAATTCGCATTCCGGGTAAGTTTCGAAATTGCGGGGTTTGTGGCGCCGTCTCCAAAGGATCTGAAGAAGCAGTTTTCACGGCCAGGGCGTGGCATAGGGGGTTCTGTGTCGAGAAGAAGGCGATCGCCTTTGCTTAGAATGGAGCCTTCGTTGCGGAGTAGACACGTTAGGAGTGTCGCAGACTGACCCAGGAGGCAGCGGGGCTTGATGTCCTTGTCTCTGGAGGCAAATCCAAGGCCTGTCGTTAGGCCACGGTTGATGACGGGGGCATCCGGTACCATGGAGGGCTTGAATAGGAAGCAGTCAGGGACTGTCTGCTTGACAGTCTTTAAAAGAGCTGCGAGCGGCAGGGTGGCTTTGTCAGGAGTGTTGTCCGGGAACCTGATGCGTTTCTCGGGGGCGGGCGATGCAACGACAGTGTGTCGTCCGACTTGTGCTTGGGTGCCGAGGCGGGGGGGGCTGTGCCCTTTGTGGCTAGAGGTGGATGCGACCCAGTCCTGGCTGCGGGCCTTCCGTACCGATGATGTGAAGGAGGGAGGCGGCATCGGGTTGACTTGTAGGTGGCGGGCAGTGTCATGTACGATTTCCCGTACGATGCTGCGGCCGACGCTGAGGCCTGTCCGGGAGGAGTTGGACGACAGGTCGGGCGGTGAGTTCCGGTCCGGAGAGTGGGCGAGGAGCGGCGAGCGCTGGCCCGGGAGGAGTGCAGAGTCAGGCGATGCGACATCAGGCATGGCATCGGCGGGTGTCGTGCGGGCAGGAGAGGGAGCAGCGAGGTCGAGGGCGGATGCCCAACGGTTGCCAAGATCGAAGTGAGCAAGAGCACGAGGACGAGCGGCGGACGAAGAGTGGGCTTCCAAAGCGTTGTCCATCTTCGGGAAGAATCCAATTTTCCAAACGACAGTCGGGGAACCGGGGAGCGAGGTGGCGTGGAGACACCTCTGGAGGAAAATGAATGCCGATAGCGTGCGCGCTGTCGCTTTTATAAGGGAGGATGCGCATGCGCGGTGGGATATGCAAGCAGGCGTCTACAAACCGGAAGAAACCTCCAGGGGAACATCACATTCGAGAAATGTAATGCTAAAATTACCAGGTTAAGTTGTTTTGGCAATAAAGAAACTTGTTTTTGACCGAAAGACGGGCGTGGAGAAGGTCTTCTATCCGTTCCGGGGACGGGGCAATACTTGCTGTGCGGAGGTCGAAAGAGGCTCCGAGAAAGGTGAAGACTTGTGCCGGTATTAGGCGAGATTTTGAGTATTTTATTCCGAAGCCCAGTCGGTTTAATAGGGAAATGGTCTTGTACTTGTTCCGTTCCAGTATGAGACGATCCGGATTGTTGAGGGCCCAGTCGTCCAGATAGGCATTGGCCTGAATTTCGTTTTGGTGTAGGTTTGCTAAGATTGGTTTGAGAACCGTTGTAAAATTTCTGGGGGCTGTGTTCCGGCCGAAGGGAAGAAACTCGTAAACCTTTTGGTTGTAGATGAAGCGAAAAAGGTGCGTGATAGCCGGGTGGAGTGGGACATGGAGGTAGGCATCTTCCAGGTCGATTGAGACTGTCCAGTCGTTTTGTTAGAATGAAAGACAAATTGATTCGAGAGTTTCCATCTTGAAATGATTGTTGAGTATGTATCTGTTGAGAGGTTTCATGTTGAAAATTAGACAGGAGCCTCCTGACTTCTTTGGTCGGGTGAAGATGGAACTGTAGAAACCCGGGCCTGGCTTGCTGCATTCCCGTATTGCGTCTTTCCGAATGAGTTCTGAAATTTTGAACGAAAGTAGTGGGGTTACTGGTGGAGAGAAGTCCCATGGCGGTGTCGGCAGGAGCGGGGGTTTTGAAAGAAATTCCGGACGAAAACCGTGTTTGATGATGAAAAGGACGACTGTGTTTAATGTTAATTGTAGCCAGGCTGGGAGGAATCGGCGTAGTCTTGCGCCGACTGGAAAACTGGACGGGTGAAAGGCGTCATTGTTGTTTTCTACGGAAGACGCTTCTGCCCCCTGGCGACGAGTGGCGGCTTCATCGGTTTGGAGTGGCGGCTCGCTTCTGGTAGCGCTGGCCGGGGCGAGAGCGAGGCTGGTCCGCCCAAAAGGGCTGCGGCTTTTTCGGATGAAAGTCGTTGGAGCGAGGCGATGGAGCGGGAGTCGCAGTCTTGTTCCAGTTGTCTGCGGAGAGGCGAGGAATGGACTGTTTATTCTTCCGAGCCGGGCGAAAGTTCAAAGAGATTTGTTTTAGTGGTTTCGGTTTCCTAGAAATGTCTAAGTGAGTGGCGAGAGATGGGATTAGACCACAGAAAAGCGTGTCCGACTCGTGGATGGGCTGGTTCCGGACACGGGGCATCGGGGACACGTTCAAGTTGGCGGCAGATGAAAGAGCAATGTCCCGGAGGAGTAAGGTGTTGTTAAAAAGAGCCCTAGTGGCCCAATTGATGGAATGATACATGGCAAAGCTTGCCTTCTGAAAGAGCTGCGTCATTAGGGATGAAAGATTGCGTAGTTCTTCGGGACTTGCGACCGGGGATAATTTCTCGCACAAGGCGCTCACCACCGTATTGAGAACGTCGGCTTGTGACGCGGCACGGAGACTTAGCCGTAAGCATTTGTCGTTTTCGTACAGGACGAAAGTTGGGATGTCAGCTTTCTTGGGGATCGATAAAGCGGTGCCGAAGTCCATCTTTACTTCACTGCCTAAGAACTCACACTCGGGGTGAAGTTTGCGAAGTTATTCGGGTTAGTGGTGCCATCGCCTAGTGTGCGAAAGAAGCTGTTTTCACGTCCTGGTCGAGGTGGTGGTAGTTCTTTGTCGAGAACGAGGGGGTCGCCTTTACCGAGCAGGGAGCCTTCATTCCGGAGGAGGCATGTTAACAGCGTGGTGGATTGTCCAAGAAGGTTGCGAGGTTTTGAGTCTTTGTCCCTAAGCCAGTTTTAAGTCCACGGTTAATCACGGGAGCGTCGGTTGACTGCGACGGTTTGAAAAGAAAGCAATCGGAAATAGTCTCTTCGACCGTCTTTAAAAGTGAGGCCAGGGAAAAAGTCAGGTCGTCAGCGGCGTCGTCCGGGAAGTGGATCCTCTTGCCGGACGAAAATGGAGCGGCCGGCGGCAGAACATCAGCGTTAGCCGTGGGGACGGCAGCAGGGGAAGCTTGAGAGGGAGAGGGCAGCCTACGTTTCTTGAGGGCGCCCGCGGGAGACGGCGAGTCCCGTTTGCGGGAGTCGCGGCTGGAGGCAGAAGTTATCCAGGCTTGCGTACGAGTGTGTCGGGCGGAGGACGTGCAAGAGGGAGGCGGCATGGGATTGTCTTGCATTACACGGACCGTCTCCTTGATTATGGTCCGGACTTCGCTACGGGAGACACTTCTACCTATTCGGGACGAGTTGGAGATAAATCCAAAGGAGAATTACGGGTCGGCGGGCGGGAAGCAGCCGTTGCTTGTTGAAGGGATTTCTAGGCTTCACGATAGATGACTTTCGCCCGTTGAAAGTCCTCTTGTAGAGCCGTAAGGTCCAACGGCTCGGCTGGCAGGGTGCGCTGGCCGGGCTGCAAGGGAGAGTCCGTGAACACATTGACGCTTGAAAGTGGTGCCTCAGGAGGGATCGGGCCAACGGCGGCGAGGTCAAGGGCGGAGATCCAGCGATCGCCGAGGGTGAAAGCAGTAGCCTGCGGACGAGGGGAAGCATGAGAGGGAGCGGCGAGCGAAGTGGGAGCTTCGGAAGCGGCGGCCATCATCGGGTAGAATACAAATTTCCGTGCGAAAGACATGGGAACTGCGGCGCGAGGTGGCGTGGAGACACCTATGGAGAAAAAATGAATGCCGAAAGCGTCTGCGCTCTCGCTTTTATAAGGGAGTACTGCCACGCACATGCGCAGTAGGATATGCAAGCAGGCGCCTGCGCACCAGAAGAAACCTCCAGGGGAACATCGCATTCGAGGAATGTAATGCTAAATTATCAGGTTAAGATGTTTTGGCAACAAACAAACCAACTTAATTGCAAGTTCAATAAGGACCATATTTGCACATTAAATTTACTAAAATCAAAATTGCCTACAAGATCACATTGTGAGCTTACCTTTTGATCAGGAGAGAGATTCCAATTCAGAGGTAAAGGGACAGTCTCTAAATCAATCGTCAATCTGCGATCAACAGCCGACGTCGGTCGTCCTTCAGAGAAGTCCTTAGTCAAAACTGGTTTTAGGACCGCAGGAGTTGGTGGGCGTCTTCGAATACTTCTCGGCACAGATCCATCAGGAGTGCCATGGTCACTGAAACAGCGTCCGTGGCGAAATGAACCACCACTATGCCCTCTCTTTTGAAGCCAACTTTCCAAGCGTTCTCTGAAAGAATGTACAACGTTTAGGATACAATGAAATAAAAAGACTTGCACTTCTCCTGCAAGAACCCATTTCTAGCAACATTCTAAAAATTGCTTTTTGTTCTAACTACTTCCTGCACTGCAAGAAAGATTTATCGCATGTAATTGTTCCCAAAACCCTTGCAGAGAGCTCTAACATTTAGACCACTGCCGCAGCGGCGCAGTCCCGTTTGCTTCTTGCAGATCCTTAAGAGTTCAGGCTACCAAAAGGCCGGTTGTCCAGCCAAATGATTCTCCCAGTTAAGGAGCCACAGCCTTGTTTATCTGGCATGACAGTTAACTGGATGTGCAGCAGGCCCATCGTTTTGCCCTCCGAGTGGCATGACCACTAGTGCGCAAGAGCACTCCACATAGTTTTCATACACTTCTACCAAGTGAGGGAATGCATCCACGCTTCCCATTCATAAAATTCCACTACTGTTGTTACTGGCATTGATCCGCAAGGTTGGGCGATCTTAAGATATTTCAGTATCGTACAATAAGCTTACTCGTTTTGGCCAATAGTATGTCAGACATCTAAGCAAACCTGAAAGCAGTATAGCAAGTGAAGATTCTACGAAACGGAACTCATTCAGAAATAGAAAATTCCTGGCAGTACTAGTGCTTTTTCTCCCCTCAAAATCGTCAAATAGTCCAGTAAAATAGTCCACCAAAAGAGCTGTTGTGGTTGCCATAGGATAAAGGAAGGGAACGGATCAATTTCCCACAATCTAACAAAACACGAGAGACTAAAATTTGCAGGGTCTGCACTGCTTAATTTTAGTTTTTATTGCCTAACCGAAAATGTACACTACCCGTTTTTATAGCGTTTCTCCTGTTGAGCTAGAATTATCCCCTAGAAGCTTTAGAGCTTGTATCCCAGCCGGAATTGTACCTACTGCGCATGTACAGGCTTGGGCTGGCTATATAACGCGGCGCAGCCGACCGCTTGTCATTATTTCTCCACAACCAGAACCTATTGATTGAGGGGAGGCCTGGGTGGGACTACAGGTAATGTATATTTCCGGTTAGGCAATAAAAACTAAAATTAAGCAGGTGCAGGCCCTGCAATTTTAGTCTTTTTATAGCCGACGAAATTATCCATTACCCGTTTTTATAGCGGATTTTGTCACCTTGGAGGTGGGATAGGTACGCTCAGTTTTCCCTCATGTACAAATCGGCGCCCCAAGAGCAAGTCTTTGGTGAAATCATTCCTGAAAATACCTCAGCCAATTACACTGGTCGTGGAACCGGTGGAAGCGGATTGACCCGTAGTGCGGACGGAAATGATGAGGTTCCTCAGTGAGGCAGGGTTGGTGCGGTGAAGGGAACACGAAGAATTATTGGTTAGAAACGGGGGTAAGCCTAAGTAAGGGAACCGCAAGCAGGAATCTTAACACCGTGGGGTACAAGATAGGAAATTGGGTGGTAGTGCCGAAAACGCTTATCTTGCAGGGATGACAATGTTGGATCTCGTCCGGTCGCTAGGGTAGAGTAAAATCCCTCATCCGTTTGACGGACTTCAGAAACAGTTTGTGTGTAGGAAAGAGAAGGAACGACGACGAGCACTGATGAATTTGAAGTACAGAAAATTGGATAGAGAACACTTGTTTCCGGTGGAGGAAACGCGCCATGGCAATCAAAAATGTGTGGGAGATCTGTAGAGATGAAGCGGCTTAAGTCACTGATGTAAGAATTTTGCAGTATATGAGGCGAGGGACGAGTTTATGACGTCCGAAATGGGACGAAAGAAGCAGGAACCTCACCGAAAGTATACAAAGGAACTGGCCGTTTTGAGATCGTGGTTATTGTTGCTATTGTAATATGCGGAATCTTAAGGCTACTCCTTTTGCTTAATGGTGGCAAAGGGAACATGGCATCACTGTGGTGGAAGAGGCTGAATTTTCAGCTATACCATGAAAAACTGGTAAGAAGCGTGGGGCGTTGTCATATTGCCACACGGAATAGGAAGATATCTTGTGGAACCGATTTGTTGCCATGGCCGTGTTCCAGAGGGTCACCGGAGATGAGGACGGTGATACAGGAGAATCGCCATGCGGAGTATGGGATGTTCGGGCCGTTACGGATGGATCCTGGTATGGTGACGGGGCTTCTTCGAGTAGGTTCACGATGGACGAAGTTGGGGATGTAGCCGAAAGTTGGGGGGGGGGGGCGCCCCAACCAGCCGAACGTGCCTTGGTTGTTGTGGGCACAGTAGTATGCTCGCCATGGTAGTATGGCGGGCGCAAGTAGCACGTAATTGATGCGTTGGGAGCGGTACCGTAGGTGGAGAGTTTCGAGCTTGTTTGAAAAAGCTTCATTAGAAGCGCGTAGGAAAGCATTGTTTGATTGTAAGGTGGCAGAAGACGCAGCGGCTTCTTGTAACGTAGGTAACTGGGATTGAGCAGTGCAAAGGGTTTCTAGTTCCTTAACGAACCTGTTGATGTAGTCCAGGAGAAATTTTATATTGAAATCAAACATTTTTCCAGTTCCCGTGCTGACAGATGGAGGCCTCTGAGTAGGGCGGAACGGATTGCGGAGGCTAATGGGAACTGTACAGGCTTAGATGGTCCAGGAACGTTGGCCGCGGAACGTGGCTTCTGAGTGGAAGCTAGTCACGCTGAAGTGTAATCTGAGGTAGGGGCCTTTCGCTTGAAGGTCCGAAGGAAGAGTCCATCAGTTTGTGCACTTGGGAACTGGTTAGGGGACCGGAGGAACCCGGAACGGCGAAATGAACATTGTGCCAGGAATATGATGACATGTCCAAGGTTGCAAGTTGTGTAGAGGAAGCGGACGCAAGCTTGGTCGTTACTTTGCGAGCCATGAGCTGAGGCTTTAGACAAGCATAACGTTCCTTAGCTTCGGAAAGTTCATTCTGTATGGAACGGACGTCTGGAGAGCGGACTACTTGCCCGCAGTGAATCGGGGAGGTCTTGGCTGTGTCGAGAGGAACGGAGACCTCGGGTTGGTAGGCAAAGGAAGCGGATTCAGGGAATTGCGGTCCCCTGAGAGTGTCAAAACTTCGATGGATGGATCTGCCGAAGCTGAGGAGGTGGAACTGGGAACCGGAACAGCGGAACCGACCTTGGCCGTTCCCTTTTGCTCGTGGCATAGCCAGATCGATGTGAACAGCGGGAGCGTAGAAAAGAAAAGGTGTGAGGATGGTGAAGGGCCAGAAAATACCAACCAAGAACAGATTTTAGGTGAAGGAATGTTGACCTTCGTAACCTCCATTGGTGGGATTGAATCTTCGGACGAGGATGTGTCTGACATCTTGGGTGCGGAGCTGGCGAAAACCGTTACGTGCGAAGCGATTTGAATTGAAAGGGGTAAGAGAGACCCCTGGTGGCAAAACTGCGCAGGGTGGCGCAGGGGCAGGACGGACTGGTGAACGTGTGGGGGTCGTTCCATTAGGTAGGAACGGCACGATGTAAGGCAGACTACTGAAGTTCTATCTTTTTTTTGTGGAAATTTGGTGAATTGAGCAATAAGCAGTTGAACGGGTAACGTTGTTGGTTATGTAGTTGATAGTAGTGGTTCCTATGTGGGAGCGGAGGAACGAAGAGTTGGAGTTTGGTGATGAGGAATCGAATCCTCATAGAATGTGAGCTTGTCTGTCTTATTTGTTGTAAGAGGGAGTAGGCTGGACGTTTTTCTGACTCGGATTCGGTTGCTGTGGTGAAGTAAAAGGTTGGATAGGAAACCGTGGCCTTGTGGTCTAGTGGAAAGGAACCGTGTACCTATGTTTGTTAATGTAGAGTTGCCTGGCGTCTATCTCCTCCGTCTGTTTGTCGATCCTCTTGTAGATTGTGAAAATCGGAGCGAGGGAAAGGGTAGTGTAACAGAGGCCCGAGTGGGGCCAGGAACGAAGTAACCTACTCCTGCGTGGAGACAGGTAGGACAACTCGAGGGTCGGTTCGACTTGAAACGTTTGTTGTTCGCAAATTCGTCCCCGAGGGGGATGAACGTCCGGGAACGAAAACTTGCTTGTAAGGAATCTGAGAGGTTTCAGCTGAAACGGGGAGGCATCGAAGAATTCAAGAGTGAATGGCTTGATTGATGGAGGAAGCTGAACAAGAGGTTTGCAGTAGGTATGTTGCTGCAGTAGTAGCTGATGGGGCCGCCAAGAGTGGTGATGCGGAACGGGGAACCGGGCCGGCGGAACCCTTTTTTGGGCGTACCCTAGCTTATTTTATAGCCGGATCAGTATGTGTTGTTCCTTTTTTTTTTTGCGGAGCCACTGCGCAGCCGCGGAAATAAGGTACAAATTCTGGAGGCTTCGGCGATTGGGCATTAGAACCGATGAAAGTTCGGAGGAGTCAGGACGGAAGTGCGGGAAATACTACAAGGATGAGCAGAAGTCGAACTGCACGACGTGTCCAGAGAGGTGGGAACGAGGTTACCTGTTGGTGTCACTGTCGAAGAGCCAGATTCTGCTGAGGCAGGAACGATGGGAGAGATGCCAGGGAATGATATCTCACTAGACTGCAGGAGGTGCGGGGGACGTGGTGCAGTGACAAAAAGTCCGGGGAACCACGACCCAAAACAGTATAGTGAACATCACAGTTCAGGAACGAAACAGTTTTCGTAACATGTAGTTGAACCTTGGTTGGTGAAGGAGGTGCACGTCTGGGCATTGCTGACGTTGCAGCAGGTCCAGGAGGAGAACATAGACCGGGTAATGCTGACGAGTCGAGGAAAGGACGCCGGAACGTGGGGAACGGCACTGGCAGATGGGTAGCGCACCATGCCTGAAGTGTTGGTGACAAATCGCCAGCGGAACCAAGGGGTTCCGTTAGAATTGGCGAGGGCAAAGACGGGGACGAGGAGGAGACGTCCGTCGAATGGCATGGCTGGATGAAGAAATCCGTGGATCTGCAGGTAACGCTGCCTGACAGATGCGAGGAATGCAACCGAAGGTGGCGCGTCTTTGTTGGAACGAACCTCTGGATGACTCCATAGGGAATGTGGCAACTAAGGCCGGGAACGTTGCAGAAAGTGGCTGAAGTGGCTACCGAGTCTGAATGAAACGGACGACCGGGGAACGGTCTGACTAGCGGTTCATTGTCCGGGGTGACCAGGTAATCCGAGTCTGCGAAGCCATGTAGCTCGTCCGTCGCTGTCCAGATCCTAAAGGGGAAGGGGCATGACTACACTGCTCATTGGGAACCGAGATGGAACCGTGGCAGGCGACCGCGTACCTTTCGGTAGGAACGCAGTAACGCCGTGGCTGGCCGGAATGGTCCTAAGACCAGGGAACCGGAACGAAGATGGGGAGCTCAAGGCGGTCACGACGACGTGAACACCCTAGGAGAAATGATGGCAAGCGGTCGGCTGTGCCGTGTCGTACAAGTCTGGCTGGGATACAAGCTCTAAAGCTTCTAGGGGATAATTCTAGCTCAAAAGGAGAAACGCTAAAAAAAAGTTTTGTTCTAAACTAACTTATGTAACGAAGAATTGTAAATCTTGGCAAAAATAGTAGGCTTAATAAAGCACATACAAAAAAACCCCATTTTGCCGGCCCTCATGTCTGGCCGGCATAAAATGGTTTCTTTTGCCTAGGAAAACTTGCATAACCTGTTAACTTCGCATTCATTGATCCTTAATGGATGTCTCCCTGGAGGTTTTTCGGTTGCTTTTAGCCGCTCGTTTGTCACCCCACTGCGCCTGCGCGGCGCAGCCCTCCTCTATAAAAGCGAGAGCACGAACGCTTTCACCAATTATTTTCCTCACAATGTGTCAGGCGGTGACTTGAGAGGGGAGACAGGGCGGGTTTGGTTAAGTATGTTTTGCTAGGCAAAAACCATTTTTAGCCGGCCAGACATGGGGGCCGGCAGTATGGGCTTTCTTATTGTCATTCGTTTCGCCCTTGCAGGGCTCGAAATGAGCGGTATCGCATCGCAATTTGCACCACAAATTTAAACTTTAACGATGCAAAATTAAATAATGTATCGCAGTTTAGCGACCCAACTGTATTAAACGAGACAACATAACAGCATAGTCATGATCGTGTTGGCTGACACGGAGATGCTAATCCCTCCTACTTTATTGGCAGGCCAAGCGTCGTACATGCATTCTGGGAAATCATTGGTCCTACCATCACCTTCGGTATTTAGTTGGTGGCGCTTTCGTTTCAGACACGGGTCAGAATAGAAGTCTTAACGTGCATCGGATGCAATAGTCTTGAGACCAAGCATCCGTACGTGTAGCAAAGTAAAAGTGAAACAAAAATGGCTATTGCTTCAAATAAAGTAAACTTTTTGTATTGTTTTTTTACCACATAAATTATTCTTTAAAAGTTACTAATCATTTTTTCGTGACTGCTACGCAAATTTGTATTTTATATCGCATTTCTACTATGCAATTTTTCTAAGACAATTCGAGCGCTGCCCTTGTCATCCATGACCTGTTAATTTCGCATTAACAGGAGACCTCGTCAAAGACTAGGTGGCGGGCACCGCCTTGACATGCGCTCCGGGTTGCAAGCAGGCTTTCCCCCAAAATAAAATATTTTTATTCGCACTATAAATAGAACAGGAATTTGGTCTCTGTCACTGAATGGTGGCCCTGAACAGGACCGTTTGTTTAGAGATGGGTATTTCTTCCATCAGTGGTTAGCTTGCTTCTGCCTTGGTGGTGGCTTGATTCTGCTTCGTTCCGAGTGCTTAAGGGGGGTTTGACTACGGTTCTGGCTACGATAGGTCCCAATCGGTGTAGTCAGTTTTCTTCTCTTGACATGTCACGCAAATAATGAGAGGTGAATGTTGTGGTGTCAGGAAGCTGCTGCTAGGATTTCTTGGATGGGAATGCAAAGTAGTGAGCCCATGATGTGTTCTTACTTCATGCGCTGTTACTCTCATGCTATTGCTCGTGCTGCCGTGGTTGTCATATGCAGCTTCGATTGTCTTCTTGATCCATCGTGCCGCATTGATGATTGTGGCGGTGGTTTCACACGAGTGAGAATCGACAGGTAGGAAAAGTTGGTTTCTTCCTTTTCAAATGTCATGTTCTGTTCGAGTTGTGTAAAAGCGAAGTGCTCGAACTGGGCATAGTAGTAGTTTTGGTTCATTTCCGAGGATGTTTGTGAGTGCCGGAAAGGTGATAGGTCTTGAAGGTTCAGATGGTTTGTGGGTCTTTGCTCGGAAGGTTGATAGAGGGATTAGGGTTACGGAGGTGAAGTTTGGCCCGAGATGCAGTATGCTTAGTCTGCAGACAAGGCTTCGATTTCACTGCAACGTAGGCTTGCTGCCAGTGTTACAAGGAAGACAGTTTTACGTGTCATTAGGTGGAGGGAGCTGTCTTGCATTGGTTCGTAGTTCCATTAGAGATTGTAATACCAGTGATAAATCCCAGTCTGTCACCATTTGTCGAGTTGTTGGGCTTTCATTTTCGAACGATCGGAGTAATGCCGAGATGCGGTATCTTCTAGTAAATTGGTTTTAATTGCTGCTTTGAAAACGGAGTTTAAAGCAGAACGGTAGACGAGGATGGTTGAGCCTTTCAGTTTTTCGTGGTTGAATAAGTCATTAAGAACTTTAAGAGGTCTGGTAAAGAGGGGGGGGGGGGGGCCCGATTGTATACATTTCCCTTTGGATACACCAAAGAAACCCTTTAGTCCAGTGGCTGTCACACATCCTGTTTGTTGACTTTCTGGTTGCTTTAGAGGTGATGACTTCCAGCCTTTTTGAAGAGTTTGGTGATAGTAGCCATACGTGAAGATTTAAGTTGGCCAGGTTGGGGCGGAGCTTGGACCCTTTCTGTTGTGATAGAATATCGGGAAGAAGGGACAGACTTCTTGGAGTGTCGACTATTGGATTTAGGAGGTGGGGGAACCATACGGCCGACGGCCATAAGGGTGTTACGAGAAGGAATAGACCTTGGGATTCCTGTATCTTTTGTAACACTTGTGGAATTAGTTTGATAGTCCAGTAGAATTAGCATTTTGCCTGGAACTAATTCAGAAGGAGATGAAACTTGGTAAGTGACGACTCACTTTGTGTTGTTCTGCGCCATAGGAGGGGAGCCATCTGGACGTACAAGATAGCCTCTAACCGACCGCAATGTTGAAGAGCTGACTTGCCGAAATGCGCAGTTACACGCCGCAATTTTTCGTATGATGGGTGTTGTGCGCACACCTTTACGCTGAGGAAGCGCTGACGTCAGCCACTGATCGTGTACTATTTGACAACGGTTTTTCGCTCAGACCTTTTTAGAGGTTAGTGAACTAAAACCGACCTAACTAAATTAATTACATGATAATGCATTGTGTGCTGGCGCACTGCAACTCACCCACCCGCATACTTGAATTTCGTCGGATCAGAATTGAATAAATGTGTCTGGTTTTCGAGGAGATATCGCCGACGTAAATCGGCTACCCCCGTTTTTTGGCCACAACCACATTAATTCGACGTGTGACACGTCGAATTAAAAATGTATAGATTCGGCTGTACAATGCAATCAAAAATGTGGCCTTTTTTTTTGCATTTTTTGACCGTATAGGCGAAGCTATGCATTTTTTGAAAAGAAGATATGTTAATACAGTGCATCTTCCTTTTAAAAAATGTATAGATTTGTCTGTACAATGCAATCTAAAACGGAAAATGGTGGCTATTTTTGCGTTTTTTCACTGTATAGCCGAATCTATGCATTTTTTTAAAGGAAGATGTGTTACAAAGTTGCGTAATGCACTGCATTAAGCAACTTTCTAACACCTTCCTTTTTAAAAATGTATAGATTCTCCTATACAACGATATCAAAAATGGCAGATATGGCGGCCGTTTTAGCGTCTTTTGTCCATATAGCCGAATCTATGAATTTTCTGAAAGAAAGATTGTGTGACAAAGTTGCCTAACACTCTATTAACAAACTTTCTAACACATCTTCCATTTAAAAATGCATAGATTCGACTATACAATGCAATCTAAAATGGCGGCCGTTTTTGCATTTATTGACAGTACAGGCAATTCTATGCATTTTTTACACTGTATTAAGCAACTTTTTAACACATCTTCCTTTCAAAAATGTGCATAGATTCGGCTATACAATGCAGCAAACATTTTTATGTCGTATGTTTGAACACCATCAATTTAAACTAACGTGGTAATTGACAAGTTACATAGTGAATTATTGCGCTTCAATTATAAGTTCACCGTTTTAATCAACGTAGGTACTGAAAACATTGAAACCAACTAAAGAACTTCACAAATATCCTACATAAGGTAGGTTTGTAAAAACATGAATAATTTGGAACACCGTTTGCCGAATGACCTTTTAGTTTGATCACTCGTTCTGTAGTATGCCAAATCTACATGGCGCATTTACTTTTGACGGAATCTCGTAGGTTTTCTTGCGCACCAGATCATTCACTAATTGATTGTTCATTTTCTTATAGTTCTTTAGTTATTGAGGGTTTCTTGGAATAACCAGTGTTAGCACCATCTGTTTCAGAAACTTTCCCCAATTCCCACCTCACTGATGTAAGCTGCTAATGAAAAACACTGCACAGTCTCAGAAAATTTAATATCAAAATCTTCCAGATCTTCTTCATATGCAATAGTTGCTCACGATACTTGAGAAGAATCCTTGCCTGTTAACCCATGGCAGCTTCCCCAGAGCTTTGAATATTTAAAACGGCTTTTTTACAGACAAAGCGCTTGGCACAATCCATTGTAGAATTGTAGCAAATCTTATTCATAAGGTGATCTAGTGCTGGATGAGAAAGTGTTTGGATGGGTGCAAGTCTTTTTGGTGCCTGTACGCCCAACCCCATTTTTCTGGCTCCAAATGATGGCCATGCCATTGTTGTATTTGTGAAGATACGAACGCAATGAATGTTGTTCTGCTGCACCAGCACTGGGTGGAAATTTGCTCAACTGCACTTCCGTTCGACAACAAGCAGTAGATTTGTTAAAACAATGATAACGGTATATGTACTTAATGAGGTTTCAATTTTTCACTTTTGAAAAGATATGTTAGGAAGTTGCTTAATGTGGTGTATTAAACAGCTTTGTAACATATCTTCCTTTCAAAAAATATGGACGTTCCGCTATACGGTCAAAAACCGCTAAAGAGGCTGCCATTTTCCAGTTTTGTTTGCATTATATAGCCGAATCAATGCATTTTTTAAAAGGAAGATGTGTTGAAAGTTGGTTAATAGAGTTTATTAAGCAACTTTGTATCACATCTTTTTTTCACAAAATCTATAGATTCGGCTATACGGTCTTAAGACGTTAAAACGGCTGCCATATCTGCCATTTTTTGATTGCACTGAATAGCCGAATCTATACATTTTTTAAAAGGAAGACGTGTTATAAAGTTGCTTAATACAGTGCATTAAGCAACTTTGTAACATATCTTCTTTTCAAAAAATGCATAGATTTAGCTATACGGTCAAAAACAAAACAATCTGGCCGCCATTGTTCATTTTTGATAGTATTGTGTAGCCGAATCTATGCATATTTTTGAAAGGAAGATGTGTTACAAAGTTGCGTAATATACTGTATTAAGAAACTTTCTAAAGCATCTTCCTTTTAAAAAATGCATAGATTCGGCTATACGGTCAAAAAACGCAAAAACGGCTTTCGTTTTCCATTTTAGATTGCATTGTATAGAAAAATCTATACATTTTTTTAAAGGAAGATGTTTTAGAAAGTTTCTTAATACAGTGTATTAAGCAACTTTGTAACATCTTTTCAAAAAATGCGAAAACGGCCGTCATTTTTCAAGATAGCGGCGGGAGCTCAAGTGGGAAAGGTGGGGAATTTTAGGGGTAAGTTTACAATGGTATTCGGAACATATCTACCAAGTTTCATCTCCTTCTGAATTAGTTCCAGGCAATGTCGAAATTTTAGCTAATTCTACTGGACTATGAACGGTGGGAAAAGGAATGAGTATAGGTTCTGTCATGGGTACGTTAGTGCGTCTACTGCTATGGCTTTTTCGTCCGGGATCGGGCTGATGAAGTGGGGAAGTCTGGCATTGTGGCAAATACGTCTAGCAAGGGGGTACCCCAGATGTTGAAGAGATATTCGCAGATGGATTTCTTGAGGCTTCATTCGGCTGCTGGTGGATTTCGGCGAGAGAATCTGTAATCACATTCCTGTTCCCTGGGATGTGGAGTGGTAAAAGGGTTTGTTGTTTTGAATACAGAAGTTGAAAATCTCCGACGTTAGTTGTAGTTTTCGGGATTTTTCCCTCCTTCCTTCCGAATGTAGGCCAAAGCAGTCGTATTGTCGGCTTGGACTTGAATTACGTGGTCATGAATGTGTGGTTGGAAGTGTAGTCAGGCCAATTGTATTGCCGTAGTTCAAAGATGTTGATGTGGTCGTTGTTGTTGAGAGGCCAAAGACCTGAGATTTGAAGGTTGTTCATGTGGGCTCCCCAACCTTCCATGGATGCATCGGTGAAGAGAAGGTGGTTGGGTGATGGCTCGTGAGAGGTTCTGTTTGCAATAAAGTTGTTATGTCTGTCCACATAGGAGGCATTCGTATGCAAGTCTTTGTGTGGGGTTTGTTGTTGGTCTGACGGGTCTTAGTAGTGGGACCTATTGTCGATTCGGTAGTGATGGATGGGTCGGTCATCCAGCGTTCATAGGGGACTAGGCTTGCCACATGGTGTCCATTTTCCTGATAAGAGAGTTCAGTTCTTGGAGTGAATGGGTGGCTTGATTTCGAACAGGGTTGGCACTTTTCCGGGAAAAACTAGTTTTGGACAGGGCACTGGTAAATACCGGTAAAAACCTGGTAAATACCAGCTAAGTGGGAAAAATGTTATTTTATATTATTATTTTTTTATTACGTGCATTTTTTAAAGTTTGGAGGCTAACTGCTCATTAACACTAATTTAGTAATTCTATTTGAAACGAAAAATTCAAGTAACATGAATGTAGTGAAACTACTAACATAGAAACTTCATAAAATAAGGGGAATCCAATAGTCTTTTTTCTCCAAGACTGCTTACATCTTACATCCTAATCCATATAACCCATACGGCAAGTCGCACAAAAAATTTTCAAAAAATCATTATGAGAATTTTTAGTATTTCAATTCTAATTTTTGCACTTACAACACACAATTATGTTCATTTTCCTATGTAGATCTATGTTGCATTAGCAAACATGTTTTGAATCAAATCTTTTGAATTGACACTTTTAATAATATTTAACAATATTTAATTTTTGAAACGTCAAAATACCAGTATATACCTGGTTGATTTTGGTTTCCATTGCCTGTTGAAAAAATACATTACTTTTTTCATAGCATTCTCCTTCTCAATGGTATTCAATACTAGAGAAGACAAACGAAGATGTCTTTCCGGTTCGCTACCTACTGCGCAAGTCGAACTGCGCAGCCTCCTTCATAATTATATAAGTCGAAGCGGAGCGGTAATGCTCACCTTTTCGACACCTCTATCGTGCCCAAATGGTGACTAGAGGGGAGGAGGGCGGGAGCAAGGTAATGTACTTTTTCAACAGGCAATAGAAACCAAATCAACCAGGTAATACTGGTATTTTGACGTTTCTAGTTGCCTTGAAAAAAATCCATTACCTTTTTAATAGCATTCCCATAGACTTAGTCAAGGCGGCGGGTGCCATTTGACAGAGCCTCCTAGGTAGCGACCGGTTCCCTTCTCAGAATAGTGACGTGTTTAAGGGGTTAATGCATGCGACGGGCGGCAATGAATGGCCCGAGACGGTAGAGACCTTCTGCTTGATGAGACATTTCGCGGAGGTAGTGGGATGTGAAGACAGTAAGATGTCTACAGGAGGCAGCTTCCATAATTTCGGTGATAGAAATGTTGCTGTAGTGGGCCCAGGAAGTGGATATTGCTTGAAGTTCGTGGGCTGTTACTCTGATGCCTTCCATGGCACAGTTGATGTCTAATGCCTCATAGGCTTGGACGATGACGCTCTTCAGCCAGGTGCAATCATTTGTGTGGAGGTATTCCCAACTTTGTTACTGAATGAAAGAAAAAGCTGGGTGCGTCCTCTTCGAAAGGGTTTGGATGCCTTGATGTAAAAGCGGATGGCACGCATAGGACATAAAGCACGTTCCTCGTCGTCTCCTAGTATGTTGGAGAGGGAAGGAATGATAAAGGGAAGAGTACGTTCAGTGGGTTTCTGAGTTTTCGCGCGAAAGGATGGCCGAGAAGTGAGAGTAACACCTTTGTAATCCGGGAGGAAGAAAGTCTTTCTCTGTTGCTGATAAGGCCTGTAATTCCCTACAACGGAAGCAAGCGGCCAGTGCTACTAAGAACACAGTCTTCCTTGTGAGATGGCTGAATCTTTGGGATGCCAACGGTTCGTAGGGAGAGGTCACAAGAGTTGCTAAAACGATGGAGAGGTCCCAATCTGGGAACTGTTTCCTGATGCGTGGACGATCAAAAAGGAAGGAATGGATTAAGAGGGAGTGCAACTTCTTTGGTTATCTCAATTCTGATTACTAGATGGCGTTAGTGTCTACAACGTATTTCTGTTACGATCTTAGTTCCACTTTTTCTCAGTTATTTTCCAACGGAATAGTGTCAACCTTGTTTCTAATGAAGAGAATCGAATTGTCTAGCGAAGTGTGGAGCCAAACTTATCTAAAATATATTTTTGCACTTTGGAGCAATATTTTAAGGTTGGCTGATTGAAAGATAAATAAAATCTGTCAACGTGATTGCCATCCAATACCTAGGAATTAAATCCTTTTCCTCATTAAAAAAGTGTTACTAATTTAAAATTAAACAACAAAATACCATAATATGCAGGTGTTTGAAAAAATCATACCTTCTCTATCGGATTTGAACGCAGAAAGGGTGTTAAATGTGACTAGGCATGTTGAAAAAGAAGGGCTGGATAACAGTTCCAACGCTCGTCATATCCGTACGTTCGGAAATCTGAGCAAAATGACGTTTCACACGCGGTCGACGTAAAACTGCCCTTAGTATTGCAGTTACACGTCGTTGTGCTTCCAAATATTGACTTAGATTGCGCTCCATTGCTCCAATACTGCACCCAAACTAATATACATCAACAAATTATAAATCGACAAAAATACATGTCTGGCAATTGTAACACAGGTAGTCTAGTGTAATCGGATTAGAACGAAAAAGTGAGTATGAGGCAGGATGTTCTACAAATCAAAAAATGGGAGAGTAGGCTCGTAGTCCCATATATCAATTACACAATTCCCGCGGCTCTTTTTGCGTGACTGGCTTTCGCGATACTTTAGACGATACGGTTTTGTCCTTTTTTCTTCGCCTTTTTTTATTTCCGTTCTCATTTTTCCTGCGGTATTTTGCTCTGTAGTTCATTCTCCCTGGTTTCAGGGAACAGCCAATATTTCCGAGGGGGGGGGGGGGGGAAAGAAGAGAAAGAAATCAAATGTGTGATCGAATAGCCGTTTCGCCGAATTTTAATCAGTGTCTTAATTTTCGGCAAATATTCAAATCAAAGTACGTGCCTCGCTCATCAGAAACTGCAGCTAATTACAAAGTCCTTCCAGTTAGGAATGCTTCTTTAACTTCAGCAATATTACATTTTTATAGAGTATTTTGATTCTGCGAAATGGGTTTCGGCGAACGGGAATTCCTTTTTCGCAGAATTTTAATCAGGGCCGAACTTTCGGTGAAATGGAAAGATAGTATGGTCCACAACGTTTCGATGCCCCATTTCAATGCCCCATTCAAGTGAGAAGAGCAGCCCCCCCCCACAACTCTCCCTGCCAGCCCTGCAAATGCAAACTCTTCGTATATCAAGTGACATATCAGTATCAATAAAGCTTACTGGCAATAATACAATGCCAGTAAGCCTATTGAGGTGGGCTTGCCAGAAACCTTACCTATCTACCTGAAATTTCTTTAGGATTTGTTCAGGATTTGTTGTTTTGGGTTGTGAGATAAAACAAAACAATGCAAAAACACAAAAACACAAAAAAAACACAAACAAAGTACAAAGAAAATCCAAACCCACACAAAAATGAAGATTCGCCGACCTCAGGTCGTAATGAGAAAACGTCCATCCGATAGAAAACGTGTGCATCCGTCACGTAGAATTTTACCCATCAGATAGAAATTTCTCCCCATCATATAAAGGTTTTATTTTCCCATCAATAGAATTGTTTTTCTGATTGAAAAAAAAAAGTTCTGACTATCCAATCCATAGAGGCTCAATCACAAAGTTGGAGCATGTTTTTTGTATGCTCGCATGTTTTGTCCTGTCTGGCGCAAGTAGTATTTTGTGCCGAAGACTGAACCAGTCCGTTACGCGGCTAAACGGCAAAGGAAATCCAGGAAAATAAAACCAAATAAAGAAAATTCTGAAGATATAAAATTCAAAGGTAAAAATCTAAAGGAAGAAAGTAATCCACGGAATAGTTTTATTTTTAGCTTACTATTTTATTAGTGAGGTAAACCTGTATTTCGATGCAGTGGTACGAAACTAAAGCAAAGTAATACAAAGAAAGAAATCTGCGCACAGCGTGGTGCTCCACAGTTCTGACTGCATACTGCCAGAGGTTTATTCTTCGTGTATTCCGAAAGCGAGTTTCTGGCACTTCTTATGGGGAGAGTTGAGGACGTTTATCGTTCTCGCACTAAGCGTGGCTGTCCCCCAAATCCCCCGTGCACTTTCAGGGGTGCCAGAGGGAGGGAAGCGTCCGCTGGCAGCACCGGTGGAAGGGAAGCATCCGCTGTGCCCGCCAGGGCTCGACTTAACCCCACAAAATTGATTAGCAAAACTGCGACGCAAAATGAAACTTTTATAGCATATTCTGAATTTTGATTAGCAGTTTTTGTTTTATTTACTACTTAAAAACAAATAGGCCTGGGCCTAACACATGTTTTTACTTTTTATTTTTACAACAAACAGAACCTTTCAAAGCTCTCATTGCGTTCATGGAGTATTTTTTTTTAATTCTGTATAATTTGTTATTTTTAATTACAGTACATAATATTTTTGGGCAGTAACATTAACATTCCTACAGCTTCAAGACATTTGTAGCAGTTTTGCCCAATCGTTGCGAATCGTTGGGGTTGTCATTGGGCCACGCATTGGACTAGTGGTACCGGGATGAGCACTCTTCCAAAACCTATTTTCTCCCACCCTCTCCTTGTGGTCGTTCCTGCTATGTGGGCTGTACCCACTACATGCTGCTATTAAAACGACTAACTTTGGCTGCTTTTTTTCGCGCTTAAATGAAATGCAAACCACTTAAGCTAATCACTTGCCGTTTCCAATTATTGGTAAAAACAGCTGCTACGAATGCTGTTCTCATGCAGAGTGCAACAATGTAGCTTAACATTTTGCGTCGCAGCTTTGCGACACAAAATAAAAATTGATTAGCAAAACAACAATACTGCATCGCAAAATGCGATGCGATACTGCT
>JAHWFP010149607.1:35763-107343 GCA_023313725.1 Lithobius niger
CATGGTCCACCCCCCGGTGCTGTTACTGCCAACCAGATTGAATAAAAATCCTCCGCTCAGATTGAAAATATTCCCGTTAGAGCGAAATGAAATACTATCAGATGGAAAAAAAAAAATCATTCTCGTCGGTAGTATTTCCCGGTCGGACGGGTCGTGTGTTATTTTATACTGTATCTGCTGGATTTCGATGCGACGTGCTGAAACTAAATTTACGTCAATATTTAGCAGAGGCGCAATTTTTTTTTTGGGGGGGTAACAAGTATTCGGAAGCGGGGAATTGGAAGGGAATGACAATCGGAAACGGGGAACTATCCGGGGCAGGGGGAATGACAATTATTTGGTAGCGGGGATTATCGCGGGAGGATAACAATTATTCGACAAGGGCAACTCTTCAGTTGGGAAAGTGGGACTGACAAATTATGGAGTCAGTGGGAGGGGGGGGGGGAAGAACATACTTACCCAACTGGAAACAAATAATACATTATAAGCAATAAATACACAGAACTGCATTTTGGAATTGCAGGGTTTGCTAGCAACTGCCGCCAGCCCAATCCTAATGCGACATGAAAAAACCGACAAATCACAAACAAAAATTTCTGAGGACATGAGACTATCCTCGGAAAGTTACGTTTTTTTTTTTTACTCAGTATTTTTTGCGGCATTTTCTGCCTTTATAAATAATTTTTGAACAAGGTTTTGTTTTTAATCCAGGTTACAAGAACATAAACATACTATTATTTTCTAGTTTTCCCACTCTTTCGGACAACTAATGCAATCAAAGAACGGGAAAGATGGATTGAATTATGCCACAGTTTTACGTCGATAGCATTCCATACATATATGAAACGTCATTTTGCTCAGATTTCCGAACGCATGGATCTGACGATCGTTGGAACTGCTATCCGACCCTTCTTTGTTAACATGCCTCGTCACAAACACCCGTTCTGCGTTCGAATCCGATTAGAGTAGGTATGATTTTTTCAAACAACACCTGCATATTATGGTATTTTGTTGTTTTATTTTAAATTAGTAACACTTTTTTAATGAGGAAAAGGATTTAATTCCTAGATATTGGATGGCAATCACGTTTACAGATTTTATTTATCTTTCAATCAGCCAACCTTAAAATATTGCTCCAAAAGTGCAAAAATATATTTTAGATGATTTTGGCTCCACACTTCGCTAGACAATTCGATTCTCTTTCATTAGAAACAAGATTGACACTATTCCGTTGGAAAATAACTTAGAAAAAGTGGAACTAAGATCGTAACTGAAATACGTTGTAAACGCTAACGCCATCTAGTAGTCAGAATTACGATAACCAAAGGGGTTGCACTCCCTCTTAAGGACGAAATTTTGTAGTCAGTGAGGAGGATAGTATTCCCGGCTGCTTTGAAGACTGCATTTAAGGCTGATCGGTAGACCAAGATTGTGGATCCTTGTAATCCGCTTTTGAACAGGGAGGTCAAAAGGAGGGTTGGGCAGAGGTCATGCATAGGAGGGTGGATTGGATCAACTTGTTCTGTGACACTCCAATAAAACCATCGCTTCCAGTGACTCATATTTTAGTGGTAGAGGAGCGTACGGCTCGGGAACCGATGCGAGAGGCCTCGTCCTCAAGAATGCCTGTTGCGCAGAGGAGTCCGACGCTAGTAGCCACCCATGAAGGCATAGCGCCTGGAGGTTCGAGTGGTGGATTAGCCCGTTACTCTGGGATAGAAGGTCTGGGTGATTTGGCAGCTGTCGGGGCGAGTCGATGAGGAGGTTAAGGAGCAGTGGAAACCAAGCTGCCGCAGGCCAATTTGGAGCGACTAGGAGAAAAAGTCCTTCGCAATTGGCGATATTGCGTAGGACAAGTGGAAGGAGGTACGGAGGGGGAAATACATAGGCATGAAGGCGATTCCAATCGAGAGTTAGTGGATCAACTGCCCACGCTCGGGGATCCGGAAGAGTGCTGAGAACAAGGGAAGCCTGTTGTTGAATCTTGTGGCAAAGAAGTCTACTAACGGGTGTTGCCAAAGGAGGAACATGAGTGCAGATCGCGGGATGTAGTGTCCATTCGCTGACAGGAGGTGTGCGGCGAGACAAGGAGTTGCCTATCACGTTTAAAGACCTCAGAATGTGTAGGGGTAGGAGACAGATGCGGTGGAGGATGCAAAATTGAAAAATATCGGACTGTAAACGAGTGCCACCGAAAAACGCTAGTTTTTCAAAAATTTGAAATTTTTTTCTTGAGCGCCCAAATGCCTCGCCGAAGCACATTTTGCCGTTTTTTCAATAGTGGACCAAATCTGCCCAAATTTTTAACATCAATAGCCTGTCCAAATACAAGACTCTTGGGGAAGCCCAAATCCGGACTCTCCATCAGGAAGAACCTCTAAACTACATTTGAAGATCGACCAAAACCACTGCAATCCTAAAACATGGCCGCCATTACTGAACTCTTATTTGTGTATTCTTATTTTTATCCTTTTTCTTTTAGGGCAAAACGCCCGAACACACTAGCTTAGTGCATTTAGGGAGGAGCTTCCTCTGCGAAGGTACTAAACCTCGATTTCATGTACAGACAACATTTTGAAGTGTGATTTTTTATTGTGTTTATCGGCAGCAATACTAATGAAAAATTTCCACAACGATCAATTTTAACTTCCGATTTAAACGTTAAACGTTCCCAGTTAACTTAATGCCTCATAGCAACTAACTAAGCTAGTTTATTTAACCACATTTATGCTTTTATTACATTCTTTTGCCCCCAGAAACGCTACCATATGTCCAACATAATTCGACGTGGCATTCTACCGGACACGAATTTTCAGTGTATATATGTTTGTTTTAGTTCTCCTCTCAGCCCGACTGGACCCATCCAAATACTACAGATAGCTTGATCTACTATTAAAACCAAAAGAATTCTTAAAAAGATCTGTATCCATGCAATTCCGTAAGTCAATCTGTGCAAAAACTTAAAATCCCCCTTTTTCCCCCCCTCCCCACCCAAAACTAGTTGTGGTGTATAACACTGCAGTTTACAGTTAAAGCTTATAAATTTAATAGTAATGCTTTCTGCGTTACCCAAAGCCAAGTCTTAAGCTTTAACAAGAGCCTATTCACGTTGCAAACATGTAGCGCCGATCACAGAGGTCTCACGGACTTGTGGTTGGGCTTAAAATGTGCGTAAATATTCATTCCGTAGCCAACTTTCAAAGTATGGGCCTATTTCACGAAGTTCAATTGAGTAAAACTTAAAACAGGCCCATCTTTACATGTTCTTACTCCTTCAAACGGCTCTGCACCCATTCCCTTTGTTCATCCGACTTCTCCTCCCACTTTCCATTGTTCTCAAGGCTCTCAGCCAATCAGACCCCCGCAGCTATCCTCGGCGTCCGCGCCAACTTCCGGTAATGTGTATATAACCCCAGCCCCAGAACGCAATCATTAGCACAGCTCACAGATCTCAAGCTAGAGAAGGGTCACGCCAGTCGGGAGTGGAGACGCCATGTCCGGAGAATGCCATGCCGGGCACGATGGTAGTGGTTCGCATGTTATAGTTTAGCTTTTGAAAGTTCAGTTTAGGACCCCCATATTCTAAATTTTAGTTTAAAACTTAACTTTAACTCTCTAGCTTGGAGAAAATTATGGTGGTGACGCCTGTAGCGGCATCTTAGGTTCTCTCACCCCATAATGTCAGAGTGGTTCTCTTACTAAAAACCAACTTTTCCAGTTTAATTTAAATGGATTTTTAAACTTAAACTACTTGACGGTTTCATCTTTGTGGATGTCTAATTGAAACACACTGGTGACTAAGTGTAAAATTGCCGGGCTTTTTATTACTTAGAACAGTTTGAGGGAACTAAGGTTGATCTTTTTGTACTTGGAAAACTTAGAAACATAACTGTGGACGGTTGATCATGTAGAAACATAGGCTACTGTCAGACTTTTATCAGTTGCGGCTGTTAAGTCTTGTGGGTGTCTCCGGGAGCACCTAATATTACTTTTTCTCTTGTGAAAATTTAAACTCAAACACAAGTGTTGTTTGTTTGATTTGTGAAATACTAAGTGTATATTCAAACTTGTAGCTTTTAAATAATTTATTTCAAAAGCTTTCAGAAGCCAAACGTAATGTAAAGTGTCTTTTTCATTCTCTGTCGCAAAAATAAAACCAGGAGTTTTAAGCTTCAGTCGTTTGCTAGATTGATTAATTGTCTTTTAGTGTAAAATATAAATATGTAGCCCATCTTTAGATTTTAGCTAGTTTAACAGTTAAATCCACCATTGGTGGCAGCGATACCGACAGTTTAAGGTTAGGCCCCTTTAATTAGGACCAGCGCTCCATCCCCCATGCTGGGACAGTGCCCATGCTGTGTTGAATAACGTAAAAAGTCGTCATTAACACCAAATAACCTCAAGCTGATACTCCACGTACACCAGGGAAACCGGGGGCGTTACAAGCACCTAAGCCGTCGTAGCGTCCGCCGTTACAGGACGTTATCTGATGAAGGGTGAGCGCGTGTCTCACCTCCCTTGCGGAGGTAGGCAACGGCTGTGGTGTTGTCTATTGGACTTGCACTACATGGACCGTCACGTAGTGTTGAAAATGTTGAAGGCCGAGAAGGACTGCGCATAGCTCCAAATGATTGATGTGTTCCGTTGCTTCGGTTGTCCAGCAGCCAGATGCTGTGAGACTGTCGATGTGGGATCCCCAGCCCGTCTGAGATGCACCTGTGAATAAGTGGAGGTGAGGGGGCGGTTCGTGGAGGGGAACCGTCGCAGTAAGATTCTTGACATCCGTCCACCACAGGAAGGTGTCGGTCTGGCCCCGTTGTCGCGGTGTTAGGGTAATAGCAGTACGAGGATCGCCCCAGTGGGAGGAACGGTAATGGTGTAAGGGACGTGCCATCCATCGTCCGTAGGGGACCAGGTCCACGAATAAGTCGATGGTCCCGATAGCGGAGGCAAGGTATGGTGTATGGTGTGGTATTCGTAGGAATTCGCGAGTGGAGTGAAGATGGATGTGACGCGGTCTGGGGATGGCATAACGGATGCTGCGCGGAGGTCGAAAAGTACTCCCAGAAAAACAAACGATTGGGAGGGCTGTAGACGTGACTTTGGGAGGTTTAAACCTAGGCCTAAGTAATGAAAAAGAGACATGGCGGTGTGTTTAAGTTGTTTGATAGGGTCGACGGTTGTGGGTGCGGAAGGAGGCAGTCGTCGAGGAAGGCGTGGATGCGGATGCCTTGTTGGTGGGGGCAGGCTACGACGGGCCGTAGAATCATTGTAAATATTCTTGGGGCTGCGTATAGACCAAACGGGAGGCAAAGATATTCGAAGACTGTGTTGTCTAGCAAGAAACGGAATAGGTGCCGGACAGAGGCATGAAGCGGAATGTGAAGGTAGGCGTCGGCCAGGTCGAGGGAGACTGTCCAATCGTCGGGTTGAAGGGATTCGCGGATGGAGGATAATAGTTTCCATCTGAAAATGGAGATTGTAAATAAATTGATTGAGCGGTTGAGGTTGAAAATCAGGCACGTTCCGCCCGTTTTCTTGTTGCAAAGAAAGATGTTGCTGTAGAATCCCGGGACGAACGGAGATGGTACAATACGAATGGCCTCCTTCTGGAGGAGGGATGATATTTCTAGTCGAAGTGTGGCGGAGGAGCGAGGTTGCCGGTCCCATGGAGGATTTTGCACCGGAGGAGGCGGAAGGAACTTTGGTTTGAAGCCGTTGGAAACTATAGAGAGAAGCACTGGGTCGGAAGTTATCGTTTGATAGGTTTTGGCATAATATCGGAGGCGTCCCCCTACAGCTTGTGGGGGAGGTGGGATGTCAATAGATATCACTTCTTTTGTACCGAGGTTGGAAGCTGGTTCGGTGTCGTCGATCTGGAGTGGAAGGAGTACAAGGAACGACCTCGTCCGCGTCCCTGGGTTCTGGCTGGAAAGGGCGAGGCCGAGCACGAAGCCGGAGGCGGAAGGTGTGTGGAGGGCATGGCATTCCTCCGGTCGTCCGTAGGAGGGTCATATCTTGATAGCAGGGAACGAGGACGACGAGTCATGCGGGGCTAGGCGTATCGTGGCTTTCGTGAAATGTCAAGGTGGGGAGCTACCTTTGGTATTAGTCCTCGAAACAACGATTCTGATTCATGAATGGGTTGGTTGCGGAGGAAGTGTCGGGTGGAGGTATGGAGGTTGGACGCCGTGTTAAGTGCAACCTCCCGTAGTAACAGTGTTGAATTGAAGAGGGCACAGGTAAACCAATTCATGGCGTGGTACGTGGCGAAGCAACTCTTGCGAAAAACTTGATTGATGAGGAACGTTAGTTGACGAGCATGATCCGGGGGGGGTGTCAGTGTAGAGTCGTTCACATAGCGCGTTTGCTGCTGTGCTGAGGACGTCTGCTTGGGACGTGGCCCGGAGGCCATGGCGGAGGATGCGATCGTTGTCGCGGAGGACAAACACAAGAACTGCTGCCCGCCGAGGAAGGTAGAGGGCTGAGCCGAACTTCAACTTGGTATCAGCTGTTAAAAACTCCGATTAAGGGCAAGTATCGAAGTTGCATGGATTTGCTGTGCCATCGCCAATCGTGCGGAAGAAGTAATTTTCGCGGCCTGGGCGAGGAGGATCCTTGTCTAATTCAAGAAGGGAACCATTACCTACGAGGATACCTCTGTTGCGGAGGAGAGTTGTAAGAAGCGTTGTTGATTGGCCTAAGAGCGGAGGTTGATGCGGTAGCTGGTCGCGGAGGCTGAACCCAAAGCTCGTTGCTAGTACCTGTTCTTAGAAACTGTGTCAGTCGTTGCGGTCGGTTTGTATAGGAAACAATCTGGGATGATTTTTTCTACTGTCATCATAAGTTCGGGAAGGGAAATCTCGGAGGGATCAGGGTCACCCTGAAACGGAGGTTTCGGAAGACCAGAATCCGACGGGTCTGGTTAAAAGTAGGAATCTTGATCGTTATCGTCATATGAACCCGGCGGTGAGACCGGAGGCGGAGCAGGAAGGGGTGGAGGCGTAGGCGGAATACCAGGAGCAGTGGATGGGCCTGCTTCCGCGCCGGAAGGGCAGTGACACTTAGGGAGAGAGGTTAGCCAGGAGGATGTATAGTCCGTGTGCGTTTTCCACTTGAATGTGCGGAGGGAAGAGTCCCTAAGAGAATGAACCTGTGATGGTGTGAGAGGTTCATTGGTGCGACGAGAGGTAGAAAGGTCGGATGAGCGGGAAGACAAATCCAGTGGTACAAAAGGAGAGTCAACGGAGGAAGCTAACTTAGCCGCAACCTTCCGTGCTTTTAATTAAAGGTTGAGGCGAGCATACCGTTCTTTGGTACAGGAAAGTTCCTTAGTAAGAGACCGAAGATCCTTTGCCGGGGGTGGTTGGCTGCACGGGACAGGAGACGTGCTCGCAGTATCACACGGCACTGGAAAGGATTCGGAGAGAAGTGGATTCGGAGTTGGAGGTTCCAAAGAATCTTGTTCTGTTGTAAGCTCAAGAACTTCCACATTCTCGGCAACCCGAGGAACATAAACTAGTGAGGCAGAATGTCGAGGAGGGGGGGGGGGGGGGGGACCCCCCCCTTGGTGTCCCTTTCGCTCTCGGCACGGTAAGCGGAGGCGAAAGCTCAACGTTTCCCAGAACGAAGTGAACAGCGTGGTGGTAGAGAAGAAAAGGTGAGCATTACTGCTCCGCTTCGACTTGTATATGAAGGAGGCTGCGCAGTAGGTAGCGAACCGGAAGGACATCTTCGTTTGTCTTCTCTAGTATTGAACAGCATTGAGAAGGAGAATGCTATTAAAAAAAGGTAATGGATTTTTTCAAGGCAACTAGAAACTAATATTTTACACGTCATACACCTATTTTTGTCTTTAACTGAGAATAACTGGGAAAAAGTAGTTTATCCCGGGGCGGTAAAAACCATACCGTACGAAACTGGTGAATGTAGAGAAGGAGATCTTGTTTTCGGTCGGGTGATGGCAAGATTGTCGCCGATTTTAGATTGAATGAAACGCCTAGGAAAATGAAAGGTTGCGCTGGAGTTAGGCGTGATTTTACCAAATTGACGCCGAATCTGAGGTGGTTCATGAGGCGAATTGTGAGGTCTGTCGGTTTCCAGGCGAATGGGGTCTTGGTTGTTGAGTGCCCAAGTTGTCCAGGTATACAGATGCTTGAATTTGGTGCTGGTGTAGTTTTGTGAGGATTGGCTTTAGGACGAGCGTGAAGATTCTCGGGGCTGCATTTAAGCAGAATAGCAGACAGAGTAATTCGTAGACCTTTTGGTTGTAAATGAAGCGGAATAGGGTGTGTGTACCAGTTTTAGCCACTGCTCCAGTTGTGGCCGTATTTTACGCCATAAATTAAGGACACGTGACAGGATAAACCCATCATGAAACCTGTTAGAGAATGTTTGGGTATTACGTAAGTAACGATTCCGATTGGTTCCTGTGATTCTTCCTCTTGGGGGAAAAAAATTACCAACAGTTTTGTGGCCATGCTTTCAGTTAGTCACTAATTCTTAGCTTAAGGACTGCGACACGTCCATCCAGAGCATACATTGTATTCTCCTTCAACCACGGTTTCTAAAATACTCAACATATGTTGAAATTTCATGTGGTAATGACAATTTTTAATTAAAATCGTTAACAAACATGTTTTCGAAGTAGTGGCCACAAGGGGCACAGTGAAAAACAGGTTTCGCCAGTTTTGGCCATCAAGTGGCCAAACTGGGACTCGTGCAGCACTAGTTGTGGCCACACCACACATTTTGGTCAGGATTGGTGTCAGGATTAGCGGTTAAGGAGCAATGAAAGTGATCTGGGGCGAACTGGGTAGCCGGTTCGAATCCGGGTCATGCCACTGCGATGAAACGTAAGTGCATAAAGGTGGCTTACTGAACTACATTATTTCAGGTGTATTATTTTCGCTGATGGCTAATTTCCAATTTTCCATAATGTTATTTAAGTTTGGCCTTTAGGCTTGTTACGGTATATGGTCTAATTAGTTAGTATTTAGGACAGTACGATATAGTGTTGCACGGTAAATCGGTACTCACGATATTGACGGTAAAAAAAAATACTGGTATCAGTATCTACCTTTTTTTAGCACCACGGTATTACAGTAGCAGCGGTATTACTGTGATTATGGCGCTGACGAAGGTGCATGCGAAAGTGCGAAATTCGCACTAGCGAGTGAAATCCGACCCCCACTGCTTGCCCAGAGTGTAGAGGGGGGGGGGGGGGGAGTATCTCTTCAGTAACAAGCGCGTACGAGCGATTTTGTATTTATGGTTAAGGACCCGTACCTCATGCGATTTTTGCGAAATCGCAAAATTCGCAACTTGTTCACTAATAAGAATTTTGACCCCATTTTTCAAGTGGGGAGGTGTACGCTGTTTGCTGAAGCCAAAAATGAAAAAAAAAGATCGCAAAATTTCCATTTTCCCGCAAAATTCGCAATTTTTGCCCAAATAAACAAATTATGACTTACTTTTCATCAAAATTTTATTAACTTTGCAGTAAAATAAGGTCGTCTGTTCGTTACTGGCAGCTGTTTTGAAGTGAAATTTAAATTTTTAAAACTTTATTCATATTGTGCACCACTTATGAGGCCTAATTTAGGCTATTTTCTGTTAACAATTTTGTGATGTTTTTTTTTATTCCAAATTCATCAAATCTTGCAACATGATGTATCGCAAAATTACCTTTTTCCACCGCACATTTTAAAAATTCTCGCAACAAATATCGCAAAATTTTGCTTTAAAATATCGCGGAAAGTACGGGTCCTATTTATGGTCGATGTCTCAGCGTCCCATCAAGATGAAAGCGAAGTTCCGCTATTTAGTAAAAAAAATTAAATGCCAAGAGCCATATTTGATTCTTTTGTGCTCAAGTGCATAACAGCGCAAAATTATTTCCTAAATTATCGTGATATTACCGTAGACCGCCGTTTCCAGAACCGTACCGTCCTGCAAAAACTTAATACCGTGCAACACTAGTACGATAGTCTAATTTGTATTTTGGGAATATATTCCAATTGTTACATCAGCGTGTACAAGTGTGTACAATACTACAAAACCAAGGAAAATATTAGATTAGAAAAAAAGAAAGAGTATTAAAAAATAAGAAAAGAAAAGAATACAGAGTACAAATGAAAAGTAAACAGACTGGTCCTGCAAACAAAAGTAAGCCTAACCACTAAAAGGAAGCCAGATTTTCGTCAGATTCGATCGTAGATGGGACTTGGACTCAGTTATACTCAAGACTCACTTTCAGAAGACTTCTGGCATAAATGACTTAGAAAACATTGCCATAAAAGATTATGGCAAATATTTTCCTGGCATTGTCGTCAGTGTGAATTAACAACATATAAATGTTACTGTTATGATCATGAGTGGCCTTTCTGCACATGGAGGTGGACAAAAGAGAGAAAGAAGACGTAATCTGAAACCCACGCGAAGAGTTGGTTGAAATAATAATATTACCCGAAACTGCCAAGTGCCAACACAAGCGGTGCTTGTGCTGTAACAGAAGTTCAGAAATACCGCAGTGTCGCCTACATTGTAATTTTTACGCTACATTGCGATATTTCTCAACTAACACTCCATTTTATACTCCATTGTTATACTCAATTTTAATCATTTTTATTACTTTTTCTACAATTACTACATATTTGTGTTACACTTTATGGGACGAAGGAGGAAACTGAACGATCATCTGATAATGAGGCCAAAACTGGTACTCGTTGTGGCCAGAAGTGGGAAAATGATGGCCAAAACTGGGGCTTTGGGTGACAAATTTTTTTTACAAAGTTGACTATAGTAATTTTCTTAAAATGGGTGAAAAACTGAATAAATTACCTTTATTTTATGCCTATGTGAAATAACAACTTAGTACTTTTACTTAATTCATGAAAACAAAGGCCTAAAACTGGCCAAAACTGGTACAGCCACCCTAGGCGAGTGATTGCCGGGTGCAATGGGACGTGGAGGTAGGCATCTTCTAAATCGATCGAAACTGTCCATTCGTTTCGGACAATTGACGAATTGTCTCCAAGGCTTCCATCTTGAAATGGTCGTTTTCTATCAATTTGTTGAGAGGTTTCAAGTTACTGGCAGTGTGAAGTCCCAAGGTCGCTAGTGGGAGTTTGGAAGAAAAATCGGTCGAAAGCCATGTTTTATGATTGAGAGAATTTCTGAGTTGCGGGTTAATTCTTGCCAGGCTGGGGAAGAAGTGTCGCAGTCTTGCCCCGACTGGGAAATGGGATAGGGATGTGGCGTCATTGTTGTCCTTTTCGAAAGGAGCTCCAGCCTCTGGTGAGGAATGGCGGCTCCGGCAGTCTGGAGTTGAGGCATGCTTATGTTGGTTTTTTGACCCAGCTAGTCGGGAGCGTGGTGTGTGTTCCGTCCGAAAGGGCTGGGGTTGCTTGGGTTGGTGCTGGCCATTGTTGTTTTCGGCCAGAGGATCCCTGGGCTTGTTCCAGTTGTCTGCCGAAGTGTGGGCAGTAGCTGTTTTTTTTGTTCTGTGCCAAATAATGAGAGACTAGGGCGAATAACGAATTATCCGGCCGAATACTTAAGCGAATATTTGATCATTTTTCAACCGAATACCTGTAGTTTAAACATATTTGATCATTTTTCCTTCTTTTAGAAATATCAAAACAATTCCTCACAAACGAAAAACTAAATGCTTAGCTAAACCTTCTTACATTAACACTATTGCATAAAAATATACTAAAAAAAATTCGGCCGAATACCAACAAATCTAACACTATTCGGCCAAAATCATTATTCGGCCGAATACCGAATATCACTTTTCGACCAAAATCATTATTCGGCCGAATACTGAATATCGCTATTCGGCCGAATACCGAAATCCATTTTTACTTTAGCACAGATGAATTAGCATTCGTTGTTAAGTGAAGGCCTTCCACTGAACTTTCGAAAAAAAGTAGGACAACAGGAACAACAATAATAGCAATAAGTTACAGTCCGACACACGTCTTGCTTCGGTGCACTGAATTTTTCAGCCCCATCTTTCTTTAATACATAGTCTTTTACAGTTCTCAGTCCGATGGAGCTTTTGTGTAATGATATTTACCCAGGTGTCATCAGCACATTTTTTTAGCGAGATACCTCGTTCAACATCAGCGTTTCCATGAGCTGTGAGGCCGCATTTTTGCAACATTTTGCTAAGTAAGTCATCAGAAATATCAGAATAAACTGGGTAACATTTTCATTCATCTATTACCTTGTCTGTTTCAAGTGGCCACAAAGGCTGCCCCATCATTGTAAATGTCTGCTGAAGTGCTTGTCGTAAAGATTTTGCTTTCTTTTTAACCCATTAAGGCACTAAGGGTTCTTTAAAAGCAATTTTTTGCCAGTTTCTTATACGCTACTGTGAAGAAGTTGCATGTACAGTATTCGTACATTATATAAAGTCAAATGGTCCAAGACGCACCAATTTTTTGAAAATGGTGTCTTTTCTGTTTCGGAACCAATTTCCATTTTTTGTTTGGCAAGAGATTCTTTTCTTCACTTACATTTATTGCCAGGAGAGAACTGCCTGTGACGTTGTAATACAAGATCATTTAGTTTGTATATAAAGTATGTGCACCAAAGTAACTTAATTCTTTCTGTAAGAGCGTCGTCAGAAATTACTGAATTATCGGAAAAGAAGAAACCTTGAACACTGTTTAATATTTCTCTTGTAACCATCTGATTGGGTTAGATTTGTTAGTTCAGATCGTAGGCTATTCTGGCCTGCACCTATTTCTTAAAAAGTAGGACATTCACCAAAAAAGTAGGAAAAGTAGGACAAGTGGAAGGCCTGTAAGTGTCAAAGTTTTCTGTATTCGTCGCTCCATCGCCGAATGGTCGAAAGAAACTTGTTTCACAGCCAGAACGGGGAGGGGGGTGGCTTTTGTCAAGCGCGAGTGGTTCCCCTTTTCCCAGCAGAGCGCTTGTTGCGGAGGAGGCATGTTAAGTGTTGTCGATTGGCCTGCTCGGGGTTTCGAATCACAATCGCGTAAGGCGAAACCGAAACCGGTTTTAAGGCCACGGTTGATAACGGGAGTGGCGTCTGAAGCTAACGTCAGGAGCCGTAGACATCATGGGCGTGCAAATCCAAATTCCGAGCGAATGGTAAGGAGATAAGAGACAAGGTGACGTGCGGCATCTGTGGAAAATGAATGGCAAAAGCGTTGACGCTCTCGCTTTATAGAGGAGGACTGTGCCGCGCAGGCGCAGTGGGTTGACAAACAGGCGGCTACAAGCAATCGAGAAACCTCCAGGAGACATCCATTGAGGATCAATGAATGTGAAATTAACAGGTTATGGATGTTTTCCACCCGGCAATAAGTTACAGTCTGACGCATGTCTTAATAGTTGCTTTGGTGCACTGAATTTTTCAGCCCCATTAATACTTAAGTCTTTTACAGGTCTCAGTCCGATGGAGCTTTACTGGAGCTTTACAGGTCTCAGTAATGATGTGCACTCTGGTGTCATCAGCACATTTTTGAGTGAGATTCCTCGTTCAACATCAGCGTTTCCATGAGCTGTGAGGCCGCATTTTACAACTTTTGCTGAGTGAGGTTACTTCTTCATTCGGCTCCTTCAGTTGAAATATTTTTTTTTCCCAGTAAGAGTTAATTCTTCCGAGTTTAACTTTGCTATGTTTTTCAGGTCATCAGAAATTTCAGAATCAACTGGGTAACATTTTCATTCATCTACGTATTACCTTGTCTGTTTAAAGTAGCCGCAAGGGATGCCCCATCATTGTAAGTATCTGCTGAAGTGCTTGTTGCAAAGATTTTGCCTTCTTTGGAACCCATGAAGGCACTAATGGTCCTTTAAACCTGGGTTCTTAAAAAGCAATATTTTTGCCAGTTTCTTGTACGCTACCATAAAGAAGTTGCATGTACAGTATTCGGACGTTATAGCCTATGCAGTCAAGTGGTCCAAGACGCACCAGTTTTTTGAAAGTGGTGTCTTTTCAGCTTCGGAACCAATTTCCATTTTTCATTTGGCAAGAGATTCTTTTCTTCACTTAGCCTACATTTATTGCCAGGGAAGAACTGGCTGTGACATTTTGTTTCTAAATCGTGCATTCGATTGGAGTCAACCTGGAGTCCACAGTGCCTGGGCAACAAAAATCTTCAAGACAAGTATGCAAAGCTTTGCTAAGACGCTTAAGCATCCGGGCTACAAAAAATCTTCATGCATGTTCTTATTTAGCTAAGTTTTTTTTTTAATTAATTTTTTGGATTTTAATTCAGGTTTAAAAAAAATATCAATTAGCTCTCACCCACAAAGATCTCTAGACAGACTGTTTCGCTCTTGTTTGGGCTCGTCAGTAGAGAATACTTTGTGGATGAGAGCTAGGCTACGCTTGCTAGGGCAAGTGACAACCTGGGCGAAACGAATACGGGCGAAAAATTGTCCTAGGCCTGGGAGTCAACCATTCAGTAGAATGGAGCCCCAAACAAGCCGAAGTTTCTGCTATTTCGCTTGCTGAAACCGTACTCGTTTCGCCTTTGTCGTTTAAAAAAATTTAATTTAATGCATCAAGAAAACAAAAATCCTATTTAAAAATACAGGTCCTGGGCATAATTTAAAAAATCGGGTTTTTTTTAACTGAATGATTTATAAAAATACTCGACTTCAATAATGACTACAACTAAATGACATTGTTGCAAATTTTCGATAGTCAATCAAACACCCGTTGTTATGTGTTCAAACGCCGACTATCTTTATCTGGCTTCCTGCGTTCTGGACACTCTACTGCATCGGATCGGTCGTTGTTTGTTTTTGAAAATCGTGCGCGCGTGACCACTGATCTTTATTAGCTAGCGCTGTTTGTCACCTGGAGGGATTTGTGCCATTGGAGGGCGAGTTTTTCTTGGAGTTTTGGGTGTACGAGATGGTGGATGAAAGGGTGTGAAGGTGGTTGTAAATTCATAAGTTGTTTTCATGGTGCTTGATAGCCAGTGATTCAAGAGCTCTTAAATGCTGGTCAAATTTTGAGTTGGATTTGATCAATGTTTGTGTGCCACTCCAGTCGATTTCGTGTGCTGTGATGTCACAATGATTACTTACCCCGTTTGTGTGGTCTCGAGTTCTTGACGCCGTGATGTGATCAGGTAGGCGTAAATTAATGCCTCTCCTTGTCTCAATGGCACAAATCCCTCCAGGTGACAACAGCGCTAGCTAATAAAGATCAGTGGTCACGCGCGCGATTTTCAAAAACAAACAACGACCGATCCGATGCAGTAGAGTGTCCAGAACGCAGGAAGCCAGATGAAGATAGTCGGCGTTTGAACACATAACGGGTATTTGATTGACTATCGAAAATTTGCAACAACGTCATTTAGTTGTAGTCATTATTGAAGTCGAGTATTTTTATAAATCATGAGTTGTACACTTCAATGTAAACGAACCTTTAGTTTTTAACTGAAGTTTTAAGATTTAATTTTAATTTTTTTAAATTAAGTTTGATACATTCGGAATATAAAAATTGTAAATCTTATCAGCGCCATTAGAAAAAGGGGCTTGGCATTAATCCAGAAAGAAAAAATCATTACACATTTTAACTTTTTTTTTTATTTTAATCTAAATTTTTAATTCAGGGTTCGTACCATTTCGGCTGAATGGATTTCAAGGACTTGTAAGGACATTTTCAAGAGCTGGTAAGAACTTTTTCAAGGACTTGTAAGGACTTTTAATTTTAAGTTACCATGTGTCAAGTACACCCGGACACCGGTCAGAAGTTCTGTTACCCACTTGTGTAAAATTTCGTTTCTCATTGAGCAACTAGTAAAGGACACAATTATATGTCTTATTTTGTATAGTTATTTTCGGTTGGGTTATGTTGAAAATTGTCTCCAATTTCACATTATATCCCAGATAACGACAAGAATTCCGAAACAGTTGCGACAGAAGTTCTCTCTTAGCTCTGTCCCAGTCTCTCTTTATGAAACTTTTCTTGTCCTAAGAGAGACCAGGAACAGAGCTGAGATACTACACAATCCGCGCACAAAAAAAAAATAGGAGCGTTAAATCAGACTGCGGCAAGCTTGCCCACCAAACTACGCCTTCTAACAAAACAGCATCAAAGTCAGTACATACGTAATAACTACCTTAAACTCCATGCCAAACACTTTGGCAATCTTGGCCGGACAAAACCTCCGTACAGTAATGCCAAATTAATGTTTGCTAGCCTGAACAAAACTTCTTATTAAAATGATTACAACGTATATGTAATATTAACTTTTCACACTACCATGGAACGGTTTCGTAGATTTCTGAATGAAACTGCCAACTGCTTTATGAATGCAGGTGTGAAGAAGTTAGGGGTTCAGCATCCAACTAATTTTAAGAAAGTACATTTGAAATGATACAAACCAAAAATTGCCAGCAGAGGCTTTGCTGAATTGGTATGGGAATTAAAAGGACTTGTAAGGACTAAGTAATGCATTTTCAATTTTTCAAGGACTTGTAAGGCCTTACAAATGGTAAAATGATAAATAAGGACTTATAAAGTTTGTAAGCACTGGTACGAACTCTGTTAATTAAATTAAATTTTTTATTTTAATAATAATTGTACAACTTTGTATATCAAAATTTTCGTTTAAAATTTGCCACAGCAGACCATTACCATTGGACTCCCTGAACATAATTCATATTATTAATTTTTTTTTTCCCCATTCACTGTGGCACTGCCCGATGGGAATCGGAACAGATATCGGAACCGCACGGAACCGGTATCGGAATTACAGTATCGGTACACCACTAAAGGCTAGTATTTTGAGGAAAGAAGAAATGCAACTGTCCTTGTAAGTTGTAAACAAGAGTACACATTTGACGTCTTTGCCCCATTTGACTTTCTTACCTTCTTTGAGATTCTTCTGGTGTACAAAGAGATTGGTCCTCGACTGGAACATAAAAAGAGACACCTCTGGCTTTCTTCACTGACAATGTGGACATGTGCAGTTGGCTCTCATCTTTCACTTCACTTTTATCCAAAGGACGCAGTTTAGTTTTTACTTCTCGCACAAGGCCTTCTTTGGCTTGAACCAACTGCTTCCCACCTTTTCTGTGAAGTGCTGTCAAAGAAATGCGATTAGACGTAACGCTTCGGCGAGAATGAACTGCAGGTCGCTTGGCTAGAAATGCTATCTGCTTAGCAATAGGCTGCTGTGTATCTGTTGATTTGGTTTCTTTGTGTTTGGCAGTAACAATGGGTTTTGCCATTATTGACCTTCGGTGAGATTTTGAGAGCCCAACCGGCTTAAACACAGACTTGCGACATTCTGGTTTGTGTTCAGGTTTCCCCTTAACTGGAACATTAGTAGTTTTCTTGGCTAAAGATGGCCGTCCACTTCTTTCGAGCCCTACCTTAAAACTCGGGCTGTTGTGAGCTAAACGCTTTAGCCTTGGTGCAACACTGGTAACTCGTTTCATGGGAATAGCAGAGGTTGATGGTTTTGGAGACATCTTCTTCGCACCCAACCCAGAGTTTATCTTAGAGGTGATCGACATCAAATTTGGTTTAGAACTAACTCTGGATGTGGGTGCACTTACTGCAGAATTTCTTCCACCAAGCGCTGCACAAGCAGATTTCCCATTCGCAGCTTCACTTACTGGTCGACATTCTTTGTTGCTGGTGACCTTTTTACCCACGATTGAAGGTTTCTTGACAAGTGGTGGTTTTACTGAGTGCAAGAAAAAACAACAAAAAAAAGGACACGTAAGAGTGAGACAAAGAAAATGTAAGGGTTTAAAATTCGCAAACTAACATTCCACGCAATACCAAAATTCCATGCAAATGAAAATTTCATTATATCAGCCACCTTCACTTTCATTTGCATGGACTGTTAGTGTTGAGCAATTAAATAAAAGTTAATTTGACATTGTGTTAATCTTTATGGTTTTAAATTCATCAAGGTACTGTTAAAGGCTACCTTTAAAATGGCCTATTGTAACATTAAAACCCATCGACTACACATTAGTCTACATTTGGCTTCGTTATTTTCTGAAAAACTGTTAACAGATTAGTAGTGATTACGTTAAGACATGAAGCAGCCCTTAAATATCTAGGCTTCTTCATATCAGTCAATCCCCTAGCACCACATATCAGTCAATCCCCAACAAAAAAAAATTGTTTGAACACGCCTCTCAGTATGTGATTGATACAAAAAAAAATGTTGGAGCCCCACTCCCCCGGAATCTTGGAAATTAAACTTATTTTAGACAGTTTTCAGCCCATGGAAAGCACATTTTCAGTAAAATTTTGGAAGAGGTTCTTGCCTAGGTAGACCAATGGCAGCATTGACGCACCACTTAAGAAAAAAGGTCAAGCTGTTGTGTAATCAGCTAAATAATTGTGTCAGATTCAAAGCACAATGGGTACAAACAGTCATGACACTCACTGCATTGCTTGGCACTAACACCGTACAAACCACCAGCACCTTCAGTTTCATTAATTGTAAACTTTGCACGGTGAATAGAAACATGTATCTGATGCCTCTGAGTTCTGCTATGGTCCATAAGACACATTAAACCCGTTACAATAATTAAGGTATCGTGCTTTTAGTATTACATAGCAAGTTTCCTCTTCCTATTCACGTCTTTCAAGTGCGCATTATCTGTTTACTGATCAGAATTTTATTTGCAGAGTTTGACGCAGGGCTCGAAATGTCCACAAAAAAGTGTGTAGCATAATTGCGATGCAAAATAAAAATATGCGTAGCAATCGCAAACTAATGGTTAGCGGTTTTCATGAAGCATAATTATTTTTCTTGACAGGCAAAAGGGCATTTTCGTTTTAACTGATGGTTCAGCTAGGGGTTCAACTAGAACAAGAGAATGTGATTGTGTGATGCATAAATTGCATCATTTTTTTTAATACCTAAATATTCTGATGCTTTGTTACGATTGTGTATCGTATCGTTCTATTTCATTCTATTTACACAACCAGTATAAAAATAACTTAACTTCTGTTGGGATTGGAATTAAGTATTTTACGGAACACAATAATGTTCTATTGTAAATGGGCTAGGCATACTGCAAAAGGATTTTTTAACATAGTTATAAAGTTCTTTCGCCATGATGTTGCGTCACTAAACTGCTACGCAAATTTCAATTTTGTATCGCTAATGTCTAAAATTGTGGTGCAAACTGCGATGCGATACCGCTCATTTCAAGCCCTGTGATGTGCCTTGTATATTCCTTAGGAGCACATCTCACTAAATGTGGCATGAAGAACATGAATAGGAAACTTGCTGATACTGAAGGCTATGACAACTGCCAGTTTCGAGTACCGATTTTGTGAAGTATTAGTTTTTCGAAGTGTCCAGAAAACACTACTGGAGGGTCTGATGAAGATAAGATATTAATGTTTTGTCATCTGCTATCGAATATTCGCATGATGCTGTTGCGTATAGTATTTATATTTTGAATTTCTGCGTCGAATTCTTTTATGTTCATAATTGCATTCAAAGTGAGGTCTTTCAACAATACGTTAATTGTTTGGAAATCGGTATTCGGCAATGTAACTTCTGTATTTGACTAGTTGAGTATACGGCTGTACATTTGGTATTTGGTGGTTGAGTAATTAGCATATTTAATATTCGGTGCACCATAATTAGAATTTAGAATGTACTATGACACTGCCACCGCTAACAGATTTAGTAAGACATTACAGTAGAATCTTGATTAAAAAAACAGCTCAGGCATGTGGTAAAGAATAATCACCAAAAAAGGTGCCATGGTGCAGTTGGTGAATGAATGTGGCATGCATGTAATCGCGACGTTAGTTTATGGCTCCTGCTGTTTGCCAACGAAACCGAATCAAATGAAATTTACACAAAATTCAGCGAAATGAAACGATTGTGGGTGAGTGAATTGCGTACACTAGCCGCTGCTTGCCAACGGAACAGATTCAGCGCTAACTACTGATATGCGATCGAGACGTAAAATGTGCTAGCCACTGGAACTGGTTCAGCGCGACCAAAAGAGAAAAAAACTTGGAACGAAGATTACCGGATCCTGTTTGTATTGTTGCTTCGCTCTCGCATGCCACGCAGTTGATGGAGCCGTAGTTAAAAAAAAGTAGGAACGCTGCGACAGTGTGTTTACCTAAACGCTAAACTATGGGAGAATTTGGATTGTCTTTACTAACTCTAATTGGGACCAAGGATAGTTTGCGTAAGTTGTTCAGATGAACAAATTTACATGGAGAACAATGAAACAAACTTACCAGGGTACCTGGTTAATTTTGTTTTTATTGCCTAACTGAAAATATACCATTACCTGTCTTTTGTTAGCAATTCCTTCCTGTTTGTGGCTGAAGCCCTAGTGATGAAAAGTTGGCTTTCCTGTTGGGCTCTCAGCTCCCCTTCATTGCGCATGCACCAGCACAGGCCTCAGTACACAAACGCTCGAGTCAGAGGATTCATCTTCTTCCTCCCAGGGAAACTTGGGTCTCGAGAGGGGAGACCAGACGGGTAAAGGTATATTTTCATTTAGGCAATAAAAACAAACTTCAACCAGGTACCCTGGTAAGCTTCAGTTTTTAGTTGCCATGGAAATATCATTACCCATATTTTGTTGTGAGCAAGACCTCGTCAAGAAATGGAGGAAGGACCAAGGTTGACGAGCGCCCGCGCTGAGAGCCAGCGACCGACCGGCATCATCTTGTAGAAGACTGGAACTCAGCACGGTGCCTGGTGTAAGATGGAACTGGGACCGGGAAAACACCAGGGACGTCGACACTTGTGCAGCTGTTGAAGGGAAGACGGTAGAGTACTGGGTGCGAGGATTGAAGCTTAGTGCGTAAGAGAAACAACAAAATCACTGCCTCAAGTAGATCGTTGCCTCAGTGGGTCTGAGGCGACGGTGGTCAATTGAAGGCGTGCGGTGACTAGGAGCAGGGTGTCGTGAGTAGTAAAACTTCTGAGCGGGAACCGCTGCTTTGGACGGAACGTGAGACCATCGTGGTAACCGTGGAAACGGGGGAGAGTAGTAGGTGGATGTACTTATGAACGTGTTCTGTAGTTGAAATTTGAAGAACAGGCGGTGTAGGCCTTCTGTTCTATTTAATGGTAGTCAGGAGGATATTAGAAGAGATCATGTTTCCAAATTTAAGTGCTTGGACAATGTAGCGGTGCTCACAGGTCCTTGAGGTGCCTACTGTTCTGCACCGACATCTGGTGTGGTTTCTGGATATTTAGTTGTACTTCTAGTCGCCGTTTTTACTTTTGCGGAGTATAAACTAGCATAGCAGTCACTACTGCACGGTTAGGAATAGAGCGTCTATGTCCTATCTGAAGTTTTAGTACTAACTAATCAATTTTGGTTCACTGCCACCAAGTGGGTGGTTTAATTGCTAACCTTAGGCTTTAAAATAAAAAATTGTTTTTACTTAAAACACTAGCAAATTAAATCTCTCTAGAAGCAACTGAGTTTAAAACTCTTCGTTTTAATAAACAGGGGGAATGAAAAACATTACATTGGCAACTAGTCTTTTTACAACTGAATGGCTTTAAATAAAAGCACACAAGTAATTTACAGAAAATAAATTATCGGCAACGAATTTACATTTAATAAAATTCACACTTACAATTTCGAATAGAAAAAGTTCTTTGGTGTAAACACCTCTAACTTAGAAAAAGTACCTCACAATTTCAAGCTTAGTCTAAGATTTTGTTTCAAGGCATCTGGCACAAGATCAAATCTACTTATTCACATTGAGTCAAGCTAGCAATAATCAGGGCCCTACCATCGAAGTCTGTGCTTCTGTAATTATGCTACAGGACCTTGGTGATCTCAAAAAGTTCGTTCACATGTTGTGAGACAAACGGAAAAAAAAAGGCGGTTTTTAGAAAGGGGACCTTAAACCCTTATGTTATGGGAGGGGACACCAGAAAATGCCGATGGTTTAACTACCCATAATCGCGAAACCAAGTCAAAAGTTAAGTTAAAATCTTTCTAGAATAAGAATCCGAAAAAAATAAAATAAAGCTAAAACTAGTTACCTAAACTACTACCTTGCCCGGCATGGCAACACTCGGACTAGTGACATCTCTGTTCCGATCGCCGTAGTAATGTCTGACTTGGAGTTGAGCTATGCTATCGAATTTCTCCCACAGCCTGGTTTTATAGCCGCTGCTCAGCTGGCAAGAGGAGGGCAGGCGCGGACCTGTAGGAGAGCAACGGGGGGGGGGGGGGGATCGCCTCGGAGGAGGAGAGATTGACTCAACCCGGCCAGGCTGTCACTACCGGAAGCAGGTAGGGCAGCGCGGATGGGCAGGATAGCCTTGCACTCTGAGTGGAGGGGAAAGTAAATACTGAGTTTTGATTGGAAGGGAATTGAAGGAGCTTGGATGGCAAAGGGAATTACCGACTTCGAGAGGTTAGAGGCCTGTGTTTTGAAAGTGCATGCGAGTTTGGAACTCGTAACAACGTGATTAGGCCTAGGAATAAAAACTACGATATTATGTATCGCAACATTTGAAGGAGGGGGGAACGAAGTGTTTAGCTCAAACCTTTATACAAATGTGATTTTTTTTTTAGCAGGAAGATCGTTACTACGGTCGGAGCTCTGAAATAAATGCAAGATAAACACTTTAAAAAAAAATTGTCTGGTAAAAATCGAAGGAATGTTTGCCGAGTTCAGTAGTGTTTAGAAACCTAGTTTTTGCTAAACTGTTGCCCAATTAAACTAAAAATAAAAAGGTTAAATATACCAGCTTATTCCCTGAATGCTAGAACACATGTAAATAGGTGAAATATTATTGCAGCCGCTAATAATAAAAATAACAGTCGAAGTTTTCATACATAACTTGGCCATTGCTAAAATAAAAACATCAAGTGTTGTGGTTTTCAATTACAAATATGTGAAGTAAAATACTCCCTAAACAACACTAAGTTGGTAGGCTTTATGCCTGCAAAAGAATATTAAAGTATTTACAATTTTTTACAGAGTTGTGAAAATGGCGATTGAAGATTTGCGTGCGGCGCCGGTCAGTTTGGTGACTTTTTCAAAATACTGTGGAAAACGATCGAAGTGGATTTTTATGGATCTGTTTTCACAGGATTGTAGATCCAGTTCTTGTTTATTAAGGGCTGCAAATTTCAAGCGTTTTGGTCCATTTTTCTTGAAGATATGGTGTTTTGAAGACGGAGGCCTGGATAGGCCTATTGAGCGCTAGCGCGCGCTTAGAAAAAAAAATGTTCGTTGCGAAAACGATAAACCCTCAGGTTTTTGATATTTTGAGCAGAGGTCTCCACTCAAATCTGTTAGTGAAGACTAGCTTCTTTACAACAAAGTGTAAAACTTTAGGCCTAACTTGTAGCGGACTTACAGTTCTAGTGGAATTACTGGAAGTCACTTCGGCAATGAGTATCCAGTTTATTCTCTGGCTACTGTACTATGAAAATATACTTGAAAAGACAAATTAAGTCTCTTCGAGGTGTGACTTTAGTTTCGGCAGGTGTTTGATACGTCATTGGGTGCAGCAACTCCTTTGGTTCGTGCCCCTCCTCCCTCCAAAAAATACACATAAAAAATAATCACCAAGTGGGCTACTGAACTTTGAACTCAATTTTGTTTTTCTGTTGGGTCTTACGCTGGGAGTAGCATCAAAGTTCCACAAATTTGCCTCCATTTTTGTGCATTGTTTAGAATTCCAATTTTACCACTGTTGATCTTTAACTGATTATTACACTGCTTTGAGTCCTATAACACAAGGACTGACTGAACTATTGTTATAACTTTAGCGCTTTTTTTCATATTAAAACAATACCGGTATTTGGCACCGTTGCACCCAGAAGCAGAATTTTCTGCCACTGTCTGCGACATCAACTGTCGGGAAAAAATTACCTGCAGCTAATCTGGTTTTTTTCCCGTATGGTTACCACACATGTTTTGGTTTTTACTGAATAACTGCTTTATCCCATTGATCTGGCTCTTCCACCAACGGAAAGGCCTCGTCGATAAGGTTAATATGGTGTATTGGACTGTCCAAATCGGTCAAAAATTGACGAAACGGCAGAAATTTGGTCAAAACGGCACTTTTGTCTGCGTCTGTGCCAGATTATCTGCGACATAGTCTCATGTCGCACCCCTTTCTGCCTTCAGGCCGTTTCATTTTTGGTACCGCGGTACACCGCGAGAACCGGTATACCGCCCAACACTAGTCGCCATAATAAAATTTTTGGTCGCCAATGGGTACATTTTATAATTTCGCTGCCACGCACAGTTTATACAATTTATAAGTTTGCCGGGATGCAAACTACGTTTGGCAACAAAAAAGAAAGTCTCCCCCCCCCCCCCCAAAAAAAGAATGATTTAATTAAACAAGCACCAGAATAGGCCTAGATTTATTTTTCAGAACAAGTTTAAGTAAAAATAAATGGCACACTGCATGGCATACAGACACGGAAGATAAGAATACTCAAAAAAGAAACGTGACGCCGTCAAGGCGTCCAGCAATCGTCGCCATCCTTCCCGACTGACAAGATCCACTGAAGGGAAGGTAATTATCCAGCCCATAGGTTAATCCCGACCTTCCCATCAGTTTTTTTTAATGCTAATGATAAAATTATCAAGGACAGGTCAACACACAATTTAACTGCACAAAACTTTGGTGGCAAAATTATGCTAAATTATCACACAAGAATGTAAGCTGTTCGTCGTGTTCCGTCGTCGACATGGTACGTCTCTCTGTGACAATGTAGCCTGCGGTGGAAAAAGCTCTATCACTTGCCACTTCTGTAGCTTGGATTGCAAGATAATGTCGCACCCGTTTTGGAAACCTTAGCCTACTCATTAGCCACCAAGTAAGTGGATCTTCGTGTCTTTTCAGAAGTGGATCTTCAAGATAATTGATCCAGTTTTCGTTTTGATTACATTCCCGCACATGTTGCATTTTACCTTATCGGGAGAGAATTTCCTGAAGTAGTCCCAAACACTACTTGTCTTCCGTTTTCCATTGGCTAGTTCCTCGTCTGCCATTCTGGATGTTTAAAATAAAAAATCCGACCAAAATCCAAAATTCGACTACGTTGTGAAGACGGCAACGCAACTCCTCAGGGTTGGATTCCTCTAAAACCTGAACTTCCGGTTTCTATTTTCGAACGCTCTACGAGTGCATGCGGACGCGGTGCCAGGTTATCGCGGTACTCTAACCTTGCAAAGCCTACTAAAGTAAAGGCCACCTGCGGAGGTGCCAAAAAAGACGCTAAAGTAGAAGAGAAGGGGAGCACGTTTGCTAGATGCTTAGCGGCCAATTTTCAAACTAACCGACAGTTTCCAAAGTCTAACAACAGAAGGCAGCCCATTGCCAACTTGCCTGCGCTGCTAGTTGTGTCCCCTTCTGTCGAGCATTGTGGAAAATAACGGAAGTGTGGCTTTTACTTTAGTTGGCTTAGGCCTTTGACGGAAATGGCATCGAAGCAAGATTAATCGACGATCGCTCGATCGTTACTTGTAACTATTTGTTGACGTAAGTATTTTAATTGGCAGAAATCGATTGTTTCAGTCAACTGCGTTTTTCGGTTATTAGAAAACCGATCGGAACCTTGGTTATCTTAAAACCGAGATCGTAACAGAATTTTCGGTTAACCGCACACCCCTACAAACAATCCATTATATTTTACGACTTGGATAGATCAAACTAGCCCAACCACATAAAACAGACCAGCAAAAACTTTTCAATAAAAAATGACGGAATTTTTAACAGTTCGGTTGGGGGCGGAATCCCACCCACATACACATAGCCCAGCATGGAATAATGTAATCGGTGCATGGTTCTATTTTGTTGGTTTTTGGAATCCGAGGAGACGATTAATATGGCCAGATGGGGAAAAACGCATAGTAGGGGGAAAAAATGTTACGCGGCATTTTTTTGACATGCGAGCGGTCCTGTGAAACAATGTTTTTTTTATTGTCCTTTTTGTTTTGCAACACAACAGTCTTGAAGTTAGTTTATTCAAAATGTAGCCTTTATTTCCATGAAAAAACTTCCCATTTTACTTTGGATGTCTGTATCAATTAAATTCTTCAAAGACGCTCAAACCCAAAAGTGAACCAATACTTCTCAGTATTGTGATATTCAAAAAGCGAATTTGACAGGCAATTATGACTAAACTAGATGTGCAGTTTCAGTCCTCCTGTCATCATCAGGCTCTCCTCGTGCGAGTTCTTTTCACAAAATGCCGCTTCAAAACAGAGTCACCTCGCGTTCACTATTCACTTCCGGTAGTCGTCATAGCCTGCTGTACTTGGAGGGTAGTTCTCTCGTCGCTCGTTTTTCGTGCTTTCCTTGTGATTCGTGCCGTTTTTGATTTTCCTGTGCATAATGCGATCTTCGAGTGAGTTGATCCCCCAACTTATTTAAGCCTTTATTTCCCGTATCTCTTACCTAACTTCCGAAGTTCCGATGAGTGTTCAAACTAAAAAAGACGCGCGATTGTTTGAATTTCCAAGCGAGTAAATGCTTGTCAACAACATGGAAACAAAGTTTCCCCAACATAATAAACGTTGCAATTTTTTACCATCATTTATGAAAAGTTCACCACAAATTTACCATAGCAACTGAACTAGACTGCTATGATTTTGACAATAGCGTGATTTTGTACGTTTTCTTTTCAAGACCGATTAACAATTCGTTCAACAACTAACGAAGCCTATTAAACTTGTTTTATTTCGGCTTAACTCTATAACACTGATTAACTCATTGGGTTTTTCTAAAACAAAAAAGCTTTCAATTTACAAATAAATAAATATAAAAACTATAAAGCACATTTTCCATACCTATTCCTGTCCTAAGATTGTATTCCCTGATCAATGTAAAAGTCATCGGGCTTTGGTTTTTTGGAGTGAGAAAAAAGCTTGCCATTTTACAGGCCTGTGGTGCGTAGGTTTTTCGTTTTGCCTCCACGGCCTTTTGGAATACAATTTTGTTAGTTTTTCTCCATGTCCACGTTTCTCAACATCAACACCGCTCACAGAGGCACGTGTTCGCGAAGCTAAGCCTTTCACCTGCTAAATGATCAACAAAAGCGCTGCATTCGCCACGTTAAGTAGTCCGCTTTCAATTATATAAGGACTGTAGGAATAAAGAACAATTCAAGTAACAAGACTAACCGAAATAATTTCGGCTAAACTAAAGTTTGTAATTTACAGGAAACAAATCTATTATGATGAATAAACTCTTTAACACACTAAACTATGTACTTGATAAATGGATGCACTTTTTCCTTCACATTTCCATATTTCATATTTATGCCGTTGCGCGTCATTCAAGCCCCGTCAAACCAATCTACTTCTGTGAGTCAACCATCACTCGTCCTGCCCTACCCCACTCGCCACCTGCGTGACTTTGACCCTTGACATTACTGAGTAAGAACTGGACTGGTGGGATGAGGGAGACAATTTCGTAATGAAAATAAAAGGGGTGAGTCTTAAATAGTTTTAAAAGCGGGAGTCCAGCATAAATTGAATTTATTAACGGCAAAAACAATAAAAGATGGGAGAAACACTGCAAGCAAATGATTAACGATTTATGATGGACAAGAATAAAAAGTAGGTAACAATAATTTTTTCAATAATTAAAACGTAGTCGCCAACTTTGTGGAGTGCAGTAGGGTCTTATTGTCACCAGCTATCACGTTTTACCGACCAACTGGCTTGTGGCAACCATTAGTCTGAAGCTTTATTTGATACGCATGGTCGTTATCATCTATTATATTCCCAGCATCAGCCAAATCAGTCACTGCATTTTGAACTTGCCATAAATATTTCGACATCGATTCTCCTGCCTGAATCATCATCGTATTCCTTTCTCAAATGTCCAATCCGTGCACGTGACACAGGTTCGAAGACGGCACTCAGCTGGCAGTTACGAATTAAAGAGTCTTCAGCTCTGTTTCTACGCCTAAGGCTATTGTCACTAGGGCTCTGGATGCCCTGAATCGAAATTGCCAGGTCGCACCTGGGCGTACACTTTCCTCAGCTTTAGTTGGAGTTACCTCTGGATTTGTTTTATCCATAAATGCATACACACCTCTCATTTAAATATCCGCTTGTCAAATTACCATGCCCGGTATTTACAGTCGTTCAATTTGGGAAACGCAACGCAAGTACACGCGAATTGTGTCCTTCATTCATCATGACTCTGCAGTAAGGAGCAAGTTGAATATTATTCCTATAAGCGTTGTCAAGAATTTATAGGGCTGGGGAGGAGAATTTGTAACAGACCCCTGCTGAAACGTCTTGATCAATTTCTATTAGTTCCGTCCAAGTTTATAGATGGCGCCATGTGTTTTATGTGGGAATTTCTACTCAGTTTTAAGTTTAAAATTAAACTAAACGAAACTAGCCTGTATTTAATTATTATTTAGTTTAGCTTACTTGTAATTTAGTTTACTTTAGATTTGGGCTGAAAAATGAGCAAAAATTACCAGAAGGAACACATGGTGCACTCTGAAAACTCCCACAGAACTAATAGAAACGAATCTAACGTGTTTCAATAGGGACTTTTTCGAGTTACAAATTCTCCTCCCCCACCCTATAAATTCTTGGCGTTGTTCATATAATTCACACTTGTATGGTCGCTCCCCAGTATGGGTGCATTGCGTTATGAAGGACAGAATATATGTAAGCCTTTCCACATGTTTTTTTATTTCTGTAGGGTTTCACCAGAATAAGTGTTCACATACTTTACACTAGTATGGCCTTTCTCTAGTGTGGGTACATCGTATTGTCAATGGCAGAACACATGTATTTCCATATATTTTGCATTTTCATGGGCTTTCACCGGAATATGTGTTTATATACCTTACACACGCGGTCTTTCTTTGGTATGGCTGCAATTTAATGCTAATTCAACACACAGGCCTTTCTACACATATCACACTTGTAAGGTATTTCTCTAGCATACACGACTACTATGTCTAGGTTAACAGCATACGGGTAAACTTTCCCACGTACGTTGCATGTATACAGCTTCACTCCAGTGAGTATGTACACATGTGTGTTTGACCCCTAACAAACAGTTATAAGTTTTTGGCAATGACAAGGCTTTACCCTAACCTTCACATTCATATGCTTTCACTCCATGCACTTGGTATACAAATATGTTCTTTCTAGTCACTGTTATGCAGGGTTTTTACAAGGCTCTCACTCGACTAATGCAGATTTGTCCACTAGAGAATTCTGTGTGCCTCTTCCACACTCTTTGCATTTATATGGTACTACTCCACTGTAGTGTTGGGACCGTGGTATCAAAAATGCAATGGTACCAAATACCGTGCATTGTTAAAATACAGGTTTTGTTTCAATATGAAAAAGGCGTTAAAATTATGACAATAGTTCATTTAGCCCTTGTGTTGTAGGGATCAAAGCAGTGCAACAGGGCCATAGGGCTTCGTCGGGCAGATGACCAAGAGTGGTTAACGCTTGTTAAAACCCTTTGAACAGTGCAACAATCAGTTGAAAGATCAACAACGGTAAAATTGGAATTCTAAACAATACACAAAAGTAGAGCCAAATTTGCACAACTTTGATGCTACAACCAGTGTTTGTTTATATAATTTTGCATTTTTATACTAGCATGTTAACTATACGTTTTAGAAGATTTTTTTTACAAATATGTCGTGAAACATGCATTAAGCTTATATCGGGAAGGAAAACAATTTTTTTTCCATTAAAACTAAATCAACAAAACACATTTCAATTAAATTTGTTATTATTTAAAAATTGGGTGTTGGCACGTCAGCACTATAATACCAAATACTGCCTTACTCATAGGTACCGGAGAAAACAGTACCGGGATAAAAAGCTTGGTACCAGCACCAACGGAAACATTTCTGGTACCGCCCAACACTACTCCACTGTGCCTAAGATAGACCCTGCTAATACACAGTATGTTGCCGCTTACTGTTGTGCTTTACCACACTCTTCACATTTAAGTGGTTTCTTACCGTATGTGCTTTCTGCAGTTTGGGTTTTACATATCCTCAATACCTATGCACTACGCAGTTTTGCCTATCTGGGCCCATAACCCATGTTCTATTTAATGGTAGGCTAGGAGGATATTAGAAGACATCGTATTTCCACATTTAAGTGCTTGAACAAAGTGTACAAGTTTAGACTCAACTTGTACCTGATCAATAGTTCCGTGGAATTATTTGAACAGTCACTTTGGCAATGAGTATCCAGTTCATTCTCTGGCTACTATGAAAACATACTTGAAGTGTCTTTACACTTGAAAGACAAATTAAAACATGGTAAGGCTTATTAGTCAACTTACAAAAGGCACTCGTATACACACAAAACAACCAGACACCAGTCAGCCATCTTGAGTTCTCCACCACCACCGACCTTCATAAGCTTTAACACTCAATCTTAACTCAGCACTACCTAGCACCTAGGCCCAACATAGCATGAAGATGTTCTGGCCATAACAATTACATTTTCAAAGTACACCTTCCTATCTTCATCGTCTGCTATCTGTCTTCGTACTTGTAGAAGTTTGTTGTAGGAAGAATTCGAAGAAAAAATATTAAAGAAAAAGTTCCGAGGAACCGGTACTGTAGCAGGTCTCATTAGACAGCTGTTGAAAAGGAAGGCGCCGGTGTTTGGAGACAGGTGCATTTGTTGGCGTTCATCGGCCGCAATCCAGAAATTTAGGAGAAAGGTGAAGCTGAAGGTAAGGCACAGAACCGAGAGCCATCCCTGTGACTGTTTGCCAACAGTTTGTGCATGGAAGGTAAACAGAAGATGGTGTGTAGCAGCGAAGTAGCCCTAGGAAAACTGGCACAAGGACCGAAGCAGTGTCAAATTGCCAGATACTATAAGTGGATATTTTCGGCAAGGAAAAAGCCGCGAAAGCAGTTGACCATGCGTATGAGAGGACCGGTGTCGGGCACGAACCGGTGAGCCGTAGAAACACTTGTAAGCAGAACTATTTGAAGTGGTACCGCGGAACGAAGAGGGGAACCGACGGCAGCTGCTGGAATCGGCGACTCTGGGGAACCGGAGGTGGAGTCAAAATTCTGCTGCTGATAGGGTCTTGACGGTAGTCTGAAGGTGACCTATTTTGTTTGCAAGGGATGAATTGGAGTCTTCGAGGAACCGTACAGTGGTGTCTTGCTCTCGATGGGACGTACATAAGGAGACGAAGTCTCTACCCAAAGAGTTAATTCAAGTCTGTCGGCATGCTACTTGGCCAGGGCAATGGGAAATTGCTGAGCGGACGTTAAAAGGGACTCAACGTATGTAGTAAACAGGGCGAGGACATGCGTACCAAGGGAAATGTTCCTAAGAAGGGTGGCTCGAATAGTGCCAGAAGACGGAAATGGCAATCCAAATACATGAGGGGGACTTACGGGAACCGCTGACGAGGAGGTAGACACCGAAGGTGGCCGAGAAGGTGGGACTGGAGGCGGCGAGACAGGAAGCATCGGAGTGGTGATGAAGAAGAAGCATCTGATAGCGGTGGACCGGGGGGACTGATGGCGTTGGTGGTACCGGAGGGACTGATGGCGCTGGTGGTACCGTGGAAAAGATGGAGGGACTTGTATGAACACGAGTAGAAAGTAAAGGAATTGGCCGGGTTGAAGCAGTGGCTTGATCGATGCCATAGTTGACGGTAATCGTTGTCGAAGGGTTCCGGCAAGGCGAACTTGTAAAACTTGAGCCATAAAGGCGAAGGAGTGCATGGTAGACATGTTGGTTATCAGGTGGGGTTGCTAATCGAAGTCCCCACACTGCACTTCTTGTTATATCCCTAGTAGAAGCGATAGTATCGGTGTAGCATGGGTCAAAGTGAGTGTTCACATCACAGTACTTGACATGGTCATCATGAACCCGAGCAGATAATCGGTACCGATGGAGTGGAGACAGGAGACAGGAGAATCCGCGTGATTAAACTAGCACATTCTGAGTGATCACAGTTGATTGGGAACCGGAAAAGTTCATGGAGAGAAGAAACAAAATCCATGAGTGAACAGCAACAAGGTATGGAAGACAGAGGGAGTAGACCGCTGGCGAACCCTCTGGCACCGGGTCCCGGAGGAGGGTAACCGGAAAAGATGCCGACTGGACGGACGTAGTCTTGAAAAAAAGAGGCTTGATGGTATGAAGGAGTCATATCCTTTATCCTAGCTTCTGCCTTTCTGCCTTCTTCATAACCCCGTTCCCTCCCCATCCTCTCATTCCTGCCAACCAGTCGGAGGTGACTGAAGAAGCTTGTCTTCACCCTAGATTTAAGAGGCAACCTCGACTCAAAACATCAAAAACCTGAGGGTTTATCGTTTATTCGCAACAAACACCTTTTTTTTTCCGCTAGCGCTCAATAGGCCTAAAAAGACCTCGCTCATTGCACATCCACGAAAAATGGACGAAGTCGACTGGAATTTTCAGCCCTTAATAGCCTGGAATTTTAACTTGACTTCTGCGGAAACAATATTAAAATTCGACTCCAGCGATTTTATACAGCAGTTTGAAAAAACGTCCAAAATTAGCAACACCGCACGCAATTCTCCGGTCGCCATTTTTCAAACCATTTGTATATTTGTAATTACTATGTTTTTCTTGAAGGCATAAAGCCGACCAGCTTATGTTGTTTTAGGAGGGACATAAACTCACCTACATGTATTAGTAGACCAACACTTGATGTTTTTATCTTGAACTAGGGCCCAGTTTTTTATGAAAACTTCGATTGTGAACATTATTGTTTGGGGCTGCAATAATATCCTAAGGCCGGGAAAAAAAATAAGTTTGGTTCTCGGGCAGTTCGAAGGTCGAAAAAGGACCAGGCCACCCGGCTTTTTATTTTATTATTTATTTTCAAAATGCTATGAAAATGCTCCACATTTTTCTTTAACCTTTTAAGCAGTATGAATGTATATATACGTCCAAAAAAAAATCATCCCAAACACTGTAACGACGTATATATACGTCGAAGCTTTGAAGGTAAACTATGGGTCGAAAAACGCAATTTTCCGCCAAAATATCGAAATGCGAAACGCTGAAATTCCTGACATGATGTGCATCGATTTCTGTAAAAAAAACACAAAAAAACGAGAATTTTAACCTGTTAAAATTAGTTTTGACTATCATAAAAATACTTACCTTCAGTACTCACGCTAAATTCGCTTAATTTGGCTTTTCCCATGCTCAAACAAATAATTCACTTAAATTTTTGAATTTTCCGCCTGTTGCCCGTTTTCCCCGCCAGGCGCGCTGCGCAGTATACCTGCTGCAGCTGCCTGCCTCCCGTGGGGAAAACCCCATTCGCTTTCGAACCTTTCTCGTTCTTCAGCGGGGAGGCGGGCGGGTAGTACTGAAGGTAAGTATTTTTATGATAGTAAAAACTAATTTTAACAGGTTAAAATTCTCGTTTCTTACTATCTGCAAAATACTTACCTTCAGTACTCACGCTGACTTTGTCGTACCGGAGGTGGGGAAAACACAGAGAAAGACCTTACCATACGACCTAATCACCACAGGCCCACACTCACCTTAACGTTGGGTTGATTTCTTTCCTCTCATCTCTTGTCTTGTCTGCTGGCGCCTGGTTCCTCTGAGACCCAGTCCACCGCTTCCGTCTCCTGAGGTGTCTTGCCTCCGGAGCTGCTCCTTCCCTGGTTTCCACTGTGCACTTCCCGACGCCTACTGGCTCTTCTTAGCTCCAGTGACGACGTGTTGTGCTACTACTTCTGCGCCACTTTCTCCGCCTGTTTCTCGAAGATAGTGCCTGATGAAGGTATTTTTGCTTTTCCATTGGCTGCCACCACCTCATCTAATGGCGTTCCTCTGCCAAAGGCCCACGAGGCTGATAGCGCTCTCAGTTCGTGTGCCCTCACCTCCTTTGGCACATCTGCGTGCTCTGGACTTAATTCATACGCTCTTTTTATGACTTGGCAGATCCAGCCGCCTAGTTTGAAAGGTGTGACTGGCTTGTCCAGTATGTCACCCGTTCCTTTGTCTACGTCTAGGAAGAGAGGTTGTTTGCCTTTTCTTTGTGTTCTAGGGGGCAGCAGTGCGTCTGTCCTATCTAGGTAATATTTTATCGCCCTGATTGGACATTGCATCTTCTCCTCGCTCCGACCTGGTTTCCCGCGTCCTAATGCGCGAATCACCACCGGTATTGGAGCTTTATCGGGTCTCTGATTTTTTGCTCTGAACTCCGCCGTAAAAGAAAGTGAAACAGAGGACCAGTCCTTTGCAAACGTGATGTTCCCTTCTTCCCTTGAAAAAGCTGCCACCTCGCTCTGTCTCGCCGCCGATGCTAGAGCGACGAGGAAAACTGTCTTTTGGGTCAGAATCGTTAGTGATGCTGACGCGAGAGGTTCGTACGGTGGATGTGCCAAACTTGTAAGCACCAGTGGCAAGCTCCAGCTCGCAAATCTTCTCTGAGTCCTTGGTCGGGCATTTTAAAGGCCGAAATCATTTTAGACAGGATTGGATGAGAAACCACGTCCGACCTCCCCAGGCAAGTGAGAACCGAGTTTATGGCCGACCTGTACCCTTTGATCGAGGTCGGGGATAGGCCCTTCTTGAAGAGGTCTTCGAGGAATTGTGTGATTTTGAAAACAGATGGGTTGCACGGGTCACATCCATGTCCCTTTGCCCAGGCGAACCATCTCCGCCACTGGCCCTCGTACATATTCGACGTCGATTTTCGTACGGATTGAAGGAGCCTATCTGCCACTTCCTTAGTGAAACCATCTGCCGTAAGATTCTCCTTCAGAGTAACCACCCTTGAAGATGTAGAATTTCGGGTGATGGGTGGAGTGTCGTTCCTCTGTGTTGTGAAAGAAATTTTTCTGTCAACGGCAGAGTAATTGGACCGTCTCTCTTCAGCTCCATCAGGTCCGGAAACCATGTGGCTGCCGGCCAGTATGGAGCTACTAGAATGAATGACCCTGAAACCTCCCTCATCTTGTTCAGTACTTGTTGTAGCAGACAGAAGGGGGGGAAGGCGTATGCACTCATTCCTTCCCAAGATACGGCCAGTGCATCCGTCGCCCAGGCTTGCGGATCCGGGAATGGGGAAATGTAGTTCTGTAGTTGCTTGTTGGCTTTTGTTGCAAATAAGTCCACCCATGGTTTCCCCCACCTGTCGAAAAGCGCAGCACAGATGGCCGGATCCAGTTGCCATTCTGTCGTCGGGATCTTGTTCCCTCTTGACAGTTCGTCCGCCCAGACGTTCTGCCGTCCCGGAATATGTCTCGGGATCAGGTTGATGTAGTCCTGGGCACAGATTTCCATCAGTTTGGACGTCTCCTCCATCAGGTCCTTGGAGTGTGTTCCTCCGCCGTGCTTGATGTAGGCCACCGTTGTGTTGTCCGACATAACTCCCACATTTCTTCCCTGCAGCGACTCTCTCCACGCACTCACCGCCAACCTCACGGCTCTTAGTTCTAGGATGTTTATGTGAAAGGCCTGTTCTGTTGAACTCCACTTCCCTGAGATCTTGGAATCTCCTAAGTGCGCCCCCCAACCGCTCGACGAAGCGTCCGTGAATAGGAGCGTGTCCGCGTCCTGTTCCTTCAGGTGCACGCCTGCCTGTAGGTTTTCCTTCTTCGTCCACCATCCCATGTCCGGTAGGTTTCTTAGCTGTATGACATCCAACCATGATACCCTTGGGATCCACTCTTCTTTCCTGAACCAGTGGATAGGTTTCACTCTCCACTGGCCCAGGGGGACTAACGCTGCGTTTGAGTCCAGGATACCGATGACTGAAGCCAAATCTCTCGCGGATATCTGCGCCATTTGTTGCAGTTGTGTTACCGACTTGACTGTCTTTTCTACTCTTTCTGTGGACGGCCTTATTTTGCATTCCGAAAGGTCGAACTCTACGCCCAAAAAGGTGAAGACTTGAAGGGGGGTAAACCTGGATTTTTTGACGTTGATTCCCAGGCCCAATCTTTCGAAGAGTCTTGTGCATCTGTCCAGTTGATACCGTAGGACTACCGTCGACAAATGTCTTATTAGCCAGTCGTCTAGGTAGGCATGTGTCTTTATGTCTTCTTGGTGGAGGACTGCCAGTACCGGTTTCATAATTCTGGTAAACACCTGTGGGGCCGTTGATAGGCCGAAGGGTAGTGTCGTAAACTGCTAAGACACCCCTTCGTGCTGCAACCTGAACAGGTGCCTCACTTCTTTGTGTAGAGGGACGTGGAGGTAGGCGTCCTCGAGATCCACCGCAACCGTGTATTCTCCTTCCTGTAGAGCATCCCTGATCTTTCCGATCGACTCCATCTTGAAACGTTCCTTGCGGATGTGACCGTTTAGCCGTCTCAAGTTGAAAATTAGGCCGAGTGCCCCCCCCTTTCTTCGGAATCACTCTTGCTGGGCTCCAGAAACCTTTCGTGTTTAATGGGGCCAACTCCAACGCTCCTTTCTTTAAAAGTATCTCTATTTCGTCTTGCAATCCCGGTGCTTGTTTGTTTTGTTCCGTCCATTCGGGGGGAACTGTTGACAGCGCTGGCATTGAAGAAAAGGGGGGGTAGTATCCATTTTCCAGTGTATTCAGTATGAAGGGGTCCGATGTCACCTTCCTCCATTCTACTAGGTGTTTCGAGAGTCTTCCCCCCCCACCTGTCGGTGAATGGGGGAAAACTTCCCCTTCGCGTCAGTACCTATTGCCTGGTCTACGCCCTCTTCCTCGACTTTGACTCCTTCCCCGCTGTTGGACTCCGCCCCTTCCCCTGGGCTGGGCCGGGGCTGTTTCACGAAAGGGCTGTGAATCTATCTTCTTTTCACCTCTGCCGCCTCGGCCTCGTCCTTCCTGTGATACTCCACTTGATCCTAGGAAAGGGAATGGTGGGTACCCTCGCATCATGGGTCTCGCTCTCCCTCGTAGACCCCTAGATGGTAGGTTAAATGAAGTTGCCGGCTTGGTTTTCTCCTTTAACTCTGGTGCCAGGAGAAGAAGCTTGCCATCGAACACTTCAGTCGCTCCGTGGATTGGCAGTAACCGTAGCTGTCCCGCTATGTCAGTCGGAATGGAGGGGGCTGATTCCAGGAGCGCGTCCCTCTTCCGGAAAACCGTGTTTAGTAGCAACCGTGAAGACCAATTAAGGCTGTCTTGCTGGAAGGAAGACGCCCTTTTCATGATGTGAAGGCACTCACGAATTGTCTGGTTTTCCTTGAGTTCAGGTTTCTCTTCAACTAAGGATTTAATCGCCGCCACTGAAGCTGAATACGCGAGTTCCGCGTGTGAATTTGCCCGTATGCTGCACCTCAGGAGCGCCTCGTCGTTATCGTGATGTTGAATTGGTGTCCGGATGAATGCTGGGGTCTTGAGTGTGGAATCCAGTTCCAGATCCATGCGCTCCGTGAAGTACTCTGCCTCAGGAAAAGTCTTGTACCTCTTTTTCGGGGGCGCCCCCCTCCCCGCGGCCGTGAAGAACATCTTTGCGAACTTGGGGTCGTGGGGGGGGAGTGGCTTCGAGATCGAGATAGGCTGTCCATCTTTCCTCGTTAAGGATTCGTTATTTAGGAGCTGTCTGAAAGCTACCGCCGACTGAGGCAGGTGTACCGGTTCTGCCCTCGCACTCCCCACGTTTGCCAGGGTCTCCATTGGCGGGTCCTCCGGGTTTACTTCTTTCGGTGTGGCTTGCTTGCAGAAAGGTGACTCTTTTAGGTACTTGAAGGTGAACCCTGCGAAGCTCTTCCAATTAATCAAGCCCGGACCTTCTTCGAAAGGGTCATCGTGATCCGTCGATTCGGGATGACTTGTGTACCGCGACACTTCCTCGTTCCATCGTTGTTCTTGTCTGAACTGTTCTTCTCCGAAGGTCCTGCTTTCTCTAAAAATATCCTCCTCGTTATACTGCGCCTTCCTGTATTTAATAGGTGGATCCTGAGGGAAATGAACCCTGTTCTTTTTTCTCCTCTGTTTTGCGTATAAACATCACAATGGTCTTCGTACTGTTCGTCATACGACTCCTCGTCCTGCGAGCCGACATCACCGTTACGCCGATCGCCACTGTAGCCGTCATAGGCCTCTGAATGGTCATGTTCACCAGACCCCACAGAAATACCCTGAAAAGGAGCAACTACCCTCACTGGCGATGTTTGCATGCCGAAAATTCGCTGCGAACCCCGAAGCGGCGATGTGCAGCGACGCTGCGAACCGTGTGCCACCGGCGAACCTCCAACCCCTTGAGAACTGTGGCGCACCGCCGGCGCACTGCGCACCGCTGGCGATCCGTCCGCCTCTTGTGAACTGTGGTGAATCGCCGGCGAACTGGTCGCCCGAACGTCCGCTATGGAATGAGCGAGAGAACGCGGCCCCTGATCGCCGCTTCTCTGCGTAGCGGACAGGCCTTCTGCCCTCCCGCTAACCCTTTTCTCGGGTGCAGGCAGGGCGACCTTGCCACTGTGCGACTCTTTTTCCCGTCCGCCTGCCCCTTTCTCGGGAGCGGACGGGGATCGCAATTGCTTTGAGTGCTTACCCGCACCTTTTCCTTTCTTAGAAATCTCCACCTTGCTTACCTCTTCTTTCCCAGTAAGTTTGCCGTTATTCTCGCTGCTTCTTTCCTTGTGTGAACTGCGAGACGCTTTCTGTTTACCTTCTTCCTTTTTCTCTTTTGCCGCCTTTTCCAGGATCGCCGGCGAACTCTTTGTTGTGGCTCGCGGCGAACTCTTCGTTACGTCCGATTCACCATGCACCGATAGATCGTGTTTGAGCTGCACTAACGGTCCGGATTTCGATGACGCTCCCGTTGATTGCCGCCCCGCATTTCCTGCAATCAACGCCTGAACACTTGCGATTAATCCTGTAATTTGGCCTTGAATCTCGTTTTTCATCTCACCTAACTTTGCATCCACGTGTCCGATTACTTTAGCGCTCACGTTGCTTGTGACGTTATTTTCCAGCTTAGCCGACCTAGACTCGACTACGGACAGGGCCGTCTCCCTGGCTGCCGTCAACATCGATCCTAACGAATCCTCCGGGTAAACTGACTGCTCGTTATCATCAAAACCGTCGAAATCGGCCGTCGATTCCGATCCGACACTGGCTAGTTCTTTCATAAAAATGGGCGCCTCTGGGTCTTTGCTCATGCCTGCTAACCGATCGTCTAGGCTCGATTTCCGTAGGGCTGCCTCTTTTGCCATCTTTTTGTTTTGCGCCTTTTTCTGGTCCGAGTGGCGCCAGGTATACAAAATCTTCTTGACGGTCACCTCCTTGTGAAGTTCACAAATATCGCACAGATTATCCACGAAGTTGCACCCACGGCACCTCCTGCAAAGTGGGTGTAGATCCTTCGGTGTCTTCTGGCAAGTACATGATGGGAAAACTCCGTTTTTCAAAAGTTCATTAACATTACCCACCTCTTCATTGCCTGTTTCTATCACAAATTGATCGTTTTCCGCCATGTTTGAATGGGAATAACCACACGCTCGACCTATATCAATGCGTGCTCAAAAGCGAATGGGGTTTTCCCCACGGGAGGCAGGCAGCTGCAGCAGGTATACTGCGCAGCGCGCCTGGCGGGGAAAACGGGCAACAGGCGGAAAATTCAAAAATTTAAGTGAATTATTTGTTTGAGCATGGGAAAAGCCAAATTAAGCGAATTTAGCGTGAGTACTGAAGGTAAGTATTTTGCAGATAGTAAGAAACGTAGTTACCAATATCTACAATTTTATTAAAAGCACTTTAGTTGAATGTAGACTCACTAAAAACTGCAAAAATCATGTGATTTCTCATTTTTTCCTAAGTTAAAAAGCAGAAAATTGGTCATTTTTGATCAGTGGTAGCGGTCGAATTATTTGACTGGGCGCTGCCATCTTGTATTAGTTGGAAAGCTGGAATTCCCCTGAATCTAGGCCTCTCAACATATGTCCTCGATGGCCATTTGGCATTGGCCAATCAGGCGAATTGTAGTACGCCGTTTCTGGCCGTTTCAAGCTAACTTTCCAAAGCATTTGAAAATCGCGTTCCATTATTGGCTGGTTGGCACCACGTGACCGATTTTGCGTGCTCTCATTGGCTGATGCGCGATTTCAACAGGGACGCCACCGTTCGCTTCGGATTTCACGTGAGCGCTTGACAAGCGTTCTAGTTCGTCATTGCAAATCACAAGAAAGATGCCGTTTCACAGCATTAAAAAATTAAATCAGCAGTCACGATACAAAACTAAAATGGAAAAGGTGCCTATAAACCTTCACACTATTGCTTATCAGGTGGGAGCAACGATTTTTAGCCTAACTAACGCCGACTTTCGGATGCGTTTTTGTCAACACGGAGATTTTCGATTTTCATTACCGCCCGTAATTAAAAAAAAAACAACAACGGTTCTCCAAAACTATTAAAGCCATTTGTCCGCTTTTTTCCGTGCATTTTAATGAATATCTGTTGCGTGCGTGTGTTTGAAATAATTGTGTCCAATAATTTTTGCAAGAATAAATATTTCGTTAGTACCTCACTCCACAGGTAACGACGTAAGACGAATGAAATAAAAAGCGATTGACCCGCATGATTTTTGGGGACCCGCCCACGCCCGAGAACCGAACAATTTTTTTTTCCCGGCCTAATTTAAAATGCATTATAGCGTTCAGGGAATAAGCTGGTATATTTAACCTTTTATTTCTAGTATTGGGCAACTATTTAGACAAAACTAGGTCCCTGAACACTATTGATCCCAGCTGGTTTACCTTATGAATTTTAGCGGACATTTCTTTCCAATGTAAATTTTATTTTTAATTCTCCAACCAACTTCGACCGTAGTAACAATCCTTCTACTAAAAAGAACATTTTGCCGGCCCCGAATGTGATGTTCCCCTGGAGGTTTCTTCCGGTTTGTAGACGCCTGCTTGCATATCCCACAGCGCATGCGCGGCGCGGTCCTCCCTTATAAAAGCGACAGCGCACACGCTATTGACATTCATTTCATTTTACTCTCAATGTGTCAGGCAGTGACTAGAGAGGGGAGGAGGGCGGGTGTAAGGTTAAGTATGTTTTCGGCAAAAAAAAACCATTTTTAGCCGGCCAGGCTGGGGGCCGGCAAAATGTTCTTTCTTTATTGCCAAAACAACTTAACCTGGTAATTTTACCATTACCAGTTGACCTCGTCAAAGTTGGTGGCGGGCACCGTCTGACCGAGCGCCCCGGGATGCAAGCAGGCTTTCCCCTATGAATTCTTTATCTGTTAAGAGAAAAATTCGCACTTTATTCAGAACACTTGGGGCTTTGACAGTAATCCTCTCTTCGTGGGAATTGGTGGCCCAGAAAAGGACCGTTGTATGAGGGTCTTGCTTCTGGCTGGATGGAACTTGCTTCCATCATGGATCTTCTTACTGCTTCGTTCTGAGTGCTTAAGGGGGTTTTACCATGGTTCTGGCTGCAATGATTGGTCCCAGCCGAAGTAGTCCGGATTCGTCCTTCGTCATGTCTCTCAGGTAGTGAGAAGTGAAGGTGGATTGGTGGCTCCACGATGCTGCTCCCAGGATTTCTTCAATTGGGGTGGCGTTGTGGTGGGCCCAAGATGTGGATTTAGTTCTCACTTCATGCGCCGTCACTCATGCTCTTGCTCAATTCATGTTTGTTATAAGGTGCTTCGATCGTTTTCTTGATGCAGTAGTTTCGGATACTTTGTACGACAGGGACGTTGTCGTTTGGGGCGAGAAGTCCCATAGAATAGGTGGCGACAGCGGCGGTAGATGTAGGGACGTCGGACGAAAGTCTTGTTTTATTATCAATAGGATTTCCAGGTTGGTGGTCAATTCTTGCCAGGCTGGGAAATAATGGCGTAATTTGGCCCCGACAGGGAGACCAGTTAGGCACAAGGCTTCATTGTGGTTTTGCGGTAGATTCTTCTGCCCCCGGGAGATGGGACTCGCTCTTTCGGTCGGGGGAGGCGGCGCGCTTCTGTTGGGAGTGTTGACCGGAGCGGGAGCGAGGAGCGTCGGTCCGAAAGGGCTGCTGGTTTCGCTGCTGGTAGGCGGCAGTGTCGTTTGTGCGGCATGGGGGTTGATGACGCCGTAGCTTTGTGCCAATCGTCCGGGGGACAGGGGTTGGCTTGTTTATTCTTCGAGAACGGATGGATTGAAGACGTGGCTAGCTTTTGTGGCTTCGGTTTTCTCGAAACGTCAAGGTGAGGAGCAAGTGTCAGGTTTAACTTACGGAAGAGTGTTTCTGACTCATGGATCGGTTGATATCTGAGTCGGTGACGTGTGGAGACGTTTAGGTTGTTTGCGGATGACAGAGCCATGTCGCGGAAGAGAAGGGTGTTGTTGAACAGTGCTCTTGTTGCCCAGTTCGTGGTAATCAGCGAAGTTAGCTTTTAAGAGCTGAGAAATCCGGGACGACAGGTTCTTGAACTCATCTGGAGTGATGTCGGACGACAGCTTTCCGCATAGCGCGTTAATGGCCGTGTGGAGGGCATCTTCTTGAGAGGCCGCGAGTAGGCTTAGTCGAAGGCATATGTCATTTTCGTATAGTACGAAGGTTGGGTCGTCAGCTTTTTTTTTTTTTGGATATTGACAACGAGGACCTGAAATTTATCTTGATTTCGCTGCAAGCAAACTCTTACTCCGGGCAGGTGTCAAAGTTGTGGGAGTAGTGGCGCCGTCTCCGACGGATCGGTAGAAGCAGTTTTCACGGTCAGGGCGCGGCGTAGGTTCTTTGTCGAGAAGAAGGGGATCGCCTTTGTTTAGTATGGGGCCTTCGTTGCGGAGGAGACGTGTTAGGAGTGCCGTTGATTGACCCAGGAGGCAGCGGGGCTTGGCGTCTTTGTCACGTGAAGCGAATCTAAGGCCTGTCGTTTGGCACGGTTTATGAAAGGGGTTTCCGGCATTTTAGTGGGCTTGACAGGAAGCAGTCTGGGATAGTCTGTTCGACAGTCTTTAAAAGAGCTGCGAGCGACAGGGTGGATTCATCTGGGGTGTCGTCCGGGAACCTGATGCGCTTCTCGGCAGCAGGGGCGGGCGACAGAGGGTGACGCGACGACAGTGTGTCGTCCGACTTGCGCTTGAGTGCCGTAGCCGGGAGAAAAAGCGGCACGCCTGTGCCCTTCGTGGCTTGACGTGGGCGTGACCCAGTCCTGGGTACGGGCCTTGCATACCGATGATGTGCAGGAAGGAGGCGGCATCGGATTGACTTGTAGGTGGCGGACGATGTCTTGTACGATTTCCCGTACGACACTGCGGCTGATGCTGAGGCCTTTCCGGGAGGAATTGGCCGACAGGTCGGGTGGCGAGCTCCGGTCCGGAGAGTGGGAGTGTGTCGCATGGTGGAGGTTCCGCTTGGCGGCCCGGTAAGAGTCCTTAGTGACTTGAAGGTCGTGCTGGAGGGACGACAGGTCCAGCGGGGCGGGAGGCGGCGTGCGCTGGTCCGGGAGGAAGGGAGATTCAGGCGATGCGACAGCAGGAGCAGGCGTGACATCGGGTAGGTGTCGTGCAGGCTGGGTCATAAGCGGCGTGCAGCAGCAAGAGATGGAGACGTCTTAAGACTTGATTCTTCACTCAGGGCGTGGTTTTTTTTTTTTTTTTCTTAAACCATGCTGAGACGAGCAGCTGTTTAGACAGCAGCCGGTGATTTGAATTTCGCTTCAGACACGGGATCAGCCATGGACGAGACAAGTAGCAGGGAATGTAGATGGTTTCCAACTCGACTCTTCGTGGGTTTAGGCCACGGATGAGACGAGCAGTAGTGTGGGCAGCAACTGAAGTCTTGATTATCGTTCGGGACGTGGGGTCAGTCATAGTCGAGACAAACAGAGTGCAAACGGCTTCCTTTTTGGTTCACTTAAAACGTGGGTTCCGGCCATGAATGAGGCAAACAGCAGTGGACAGCGACTGTTGTTTTGATTTTCGCTTAAGACGTGGGGCCAGTCACGGTTGAGACGAGCAACAGGTGTAAACGGCTTCCTTCTTGGTCCACTCAAAACGTGGGTTCTAGCCACGAGTGAGACGACCAGTTGTAGACAGCAACAGGCAACTTGATTTTCACTCGAGACGTGGGGTCCGCCACGGACGAGACAAGCAGAAAGAGGTGCGAACAGCTTCCATCTTGGTTCACTCAGACGTGGATTTTTAGCCACGAGTGAGACGGGCAGCAGAAGGCAGTACAGGTGACTTGAGTTACACTCGAGACGCGAGGTTAACCACGGTCGAGACAAGCAGCAGAGGTGCAATGACTTCCATCTTGGTTCACTCAAAACGTGGGTTCTAGCCACGATTGAGCCGATCAGCACTGGACAACAACAGGGGCTTGGTTTTCGCTCGAGACGTGGGGCTAGTCACGGTCGAGACAAGCAGCTAGAGGTGCAAATGCCTTCCATCTTGGTTCACTCAAAACGTGGGTTCTAGCAACGATTGAGACGAGCAGAAGGGTCTTGAGTCTTTATCCCGTCGATAGCATTGACGAGGCGTGTGACGGGCGGCGATGGGCCGCACGTTCTTCGAGCGACAGAGACGAGTCGTTGGTTGTGCCGTTCGGCAGTGGCATCCAGCATCAGAGTGAGCTTGAACAGGAAGCAATTTGGGACCGTCTTCTCGACTGTCTTTAAAAGAGCTGCGAGCGACAGGATGGCTTCGTCAGGAATGTCGTCCGGGAACCTGATGCGTTTCTCGGCAGCGGGGGGGGGAGGTGTGTGTGTGTGTGTGTGACAGCGGGTGGTGCGACGACAGTGTGTCGTTCGATTTGCGCTTGGGAGCCGAGCCGGCTGAGGGGAAGCGGCACGCCTGTGCCCTTCGTGGCTTGAGGTGGATGCGACCCAGTCCTGGGTGCGGGTTTTTCGTACCGATGAAGTGCAGGAGGGAGGCGGCATCGGGTTAACTTGGAGGTGCCGAACAGTGTCATGTACGATTTCTCGTACGACACTGCGGCTGAAGGTCGTGTCGGAGGGACGACAGATCCATTGGGGTGAGGAGCGGCGAGCGCTGGCCCTGGAGGAGTGGAGTCAGGCGATGCGACATCAGGATCAGGCGTGACATCGGCAGGTGTCGTGCCGGCGAGGTCGGTGGCCATCTTCGGCGAAGAATCCAATTTTCCAAACGACAGTCGGGGAGCGAGGTGGCGTGGAGACACCTCTGGAGGAAAATGAATGCCGATAGCGTGCACGCTGTCGCTTTCATAAGGGAGGACCGCGCCGCGCATGCGCGGTGGGATATGCAAGCAGGTGTCTACAAACCGGGAGAAACTTCCAGGGGAACATCACATTCGAGGAATGTAATGCTAAAATTACCAGGTTAAGTTGTTTTGGCAATAAAACATGCATTTATTCACTCCACTGACTAAAATACCACGTTTTGCAATTACATATGACCTTTGTCCCCCCCCCCATGTTCAATAGTTGCGATGCATAACATCGTAGTCGTATTAAATCAAAGGCCTTTTCACTTTGTTAACTGAGTAAAACTCAAACTGCCCCTTCTTTACACAGGCCTAGTTTCTTCAAAGCTGCTCCATCCAAACCATTTGCAGAACCGCCAGCTCTTCCCACTTTCCATTGTTCTCTCGGCCCTAAGCCAATGAGGAGGGCGCAGCTATCCTCGACGTTTGCGCTTATGCTGGCTGGATCCCCCTCGCTAGCATAAAAACCCCAAGCAGCTCTCAATCCATAGCATGGCTCAACAATCAAAGCCAGATGTTACTACGACGGTCGGAGTGGAGATGTCACCTATCCAATTGTTGCCATGCCAGGCAAGGTAGTAGTTTAGGTAACTAGTTCGAGCTTTATTTTATTTTTCGGAATTTTATTCTAAAATTTAAACTTTAAAGATTTAAACTTAACTTCTGACTTAAAGAGTCGTTTTTATGGGTAGAAACAACATCAAAAACTTGAGTAGCATCTTGTTAAATGCCCGTAGCCTAATCGTAAATCTGGGTGATTTTCACCTACTACTAGCATCAAACCATTATGATATCTTGTTTATAGTTGAAACGTGGTTGACTACAGCCATAACTGATTCAATGATTACGGGGAGCAACACTTATATTATTCGAAAAGACAGGGGTTCCAGAGCAGGTGGTATTTCAGTGGTTTTTCGCAGGGGGCTGGGCCTGGTAATTCACATGTCTTCAGAGAGGTCGAGGCTTTGTCAGTTGAATTAATTAGTTCCAAACTTAACTTTATTACCGGTTACATTCCTGATGGTTTTAATGAAAATTTGGTTGATGGCATGGGTGCTTTCATAAACTCGGCCATCATGACAGATTGTTCAAATGTGATCGTGGGAGATTTTAACCTTTCTACTGTTGACTGGCTCACAGCAACAGCAACTAACCGTGTTCATAGGAAGTTTTTGAATCATATTGCAGGCTGTGGTTTAATGCAGTTAGTAGCTGAGCCCACCCGAGGAAAAAATATTTTAGATCTACTCTTGACGGATGATACCCGTATAGCTTACGATGTAGAGGTTGTGATGCAATTGGGTCTAAGTGACCATAACATGGTAACGTTTAAGATACGACAAATTAAACTTAATGCTGATGACGAAAAACAAAAGCTTATGGATTTTGCTAAGCTACGTACACGTTTGACTTTGATCGATTGGGAGTTCCACCTTAGAGGCAACACAAATTGCGTTGACGAGGCTTGGAACTTGTTCATTGACATTATCAGAAGGGAGATAAATTTTTGTAGTTCTACTTTAACTTTAACTTTAATAAACAAAATCAAAGCGCCAAAAAAGGTTGGCATTACATGATTGCGGTTGCAGGAATAGCACATTTGTAAAGCACAAAAAGAAATAGCCGAAAGTTAACACGGAAGACATAATATATTAATAATCAAGAACAATGGGCACTGCCCCAAAATGGATTTTTCGTTATACAATATAAAAACAGGCAGTTTCACTAACATTTTGGAAAAATAACATTTTGTCATTTCTAATTATTATAATGGATTTGTCTTAATATACAAATATAAAAATATAGAACCCACAGTTTCAATTACATTTTGTTCGGTACCAAGTTACTATAAGTGACTTTTGTATCAAACAGTACCCTGTAGAGTTATATATAGCCTAGTGCAAATATATCATCTTAACTTAACCGACGTGAACAATTTGGGAAACAAACACACTAGGTGTCCTAGTCAAGATAGTGTGTAAAGATGTGGGGTTGGTGGTTGGAAATATGGCTATCGAGTCGGTTCTTAAAGGAGTTGGTGGAGGGGGCCAAAACCACAGAGGCTGGGAGGGCATTCCAAATTGGCAAAAGACGAGAAAAGAATGTATGCCGCGCCCATTCGTGTTTATGGAAAAAAAACTCAAGTTTAAGGGGATGCCCACGCGTTGCGGTGTAAGATTGCATTTTAAAGTGTTTCTTGAGCTCAGGGCCCCCGTAATTTAGAGTAAGAATTTTGTAGATAGTAATTAGGCTTCCACGATTAAATCGCCACCACAGGGAAGGGATGTTTAATTTTTCCAGACGTTGTTCATAAGCCAAATTATATAGCCCAAGAACTTTTTTGGTAACTCGCCTCTGAACCTTTTTAAGTGCAGATAGATCTTTTTTGAGATAAGGGCGCCAGAAATCAACCCCATATTCTAGAATCGGCCGAATTATCGATTACTTGCCGAAATCGGGGGCTACCGGGTAAATTTACACCAAAGCACATCACAAAGTTAGCCCAGAAGAAGGTGAAACTCTGGCACCGCTACAAATCTGATCGTTCAACCGAAAATCTCTTGGTATACAATGAATGCCGGAAGGATTACTCCACAAACGTAAAACATTGGCAGGAATCCCGTGAACAAAAAATTCTGAGGGAAATTTGAGTGCCCTTTTCCGTTTTTTTCGTCAAAAGACTGGTGTCTCACGTTCTATTCCTCCTTTAAATAGTCCAAGAGCCCATGCCGAAATATCTACGTCATAAGGTACAGATGTTTTGACTGTTGGATTATCTGCGGAAAAGTAAGTCTTAAGAATACCCGGGTCTTGCGAGTCAAACTGGACTGTTTTGGGGCATAGGGGGTTAAAAGACCCCCAAAAATGACCGTCACTTACCTCATAAGGTACATGGATGAAATTAACGTCAAAACAATCTTTAGTATACCAGAGTAAGGGCTGCACACAATAAGACACGAAAATCGGGCGCCAAAACCATTCAAGACGCCATTAAAGAGTAAAATGAGGTCCCGTGCCAAAAGCGACCGCCATTTACCTCATAACGTACATGGTTGAAATTAACTTCAAAACAACCTTCAGTGTACCAGATTAAGGGATGCACACAATAAGACGAAAATTGGGTGCCATAACCATTTAAGATGCCATTAAAGAGGAAGACCTGCACCAAAACTGACCGCCATTTACCTCACAAGGTACATGGTTAAAATTAACGTCAAAACAACCTTTAGTGTACCAGATTAAGAAGATGCGTCGAGTTAATTCCAAAACAAACTTTAGTATGCCATAATCTTGGCTGCACATCATAAGATTTAAAATTTGGGTGCTGTAGCCGTTTAAGACGCGAATCCTTTACGTGCTGGTCCTTTTGTTACCCTTGGGGTCACTAGGAACATTAACTGAGATTAATTTAATTGAGATTACATACATGTCTGCTTGGACTAGTAGAAATATTATGTCTGATACGATTATCTTAATACAAATACCACATAGAAATAGAAAGAGATGATGCACAGGACTTCCACCCACCCTTTGTGGCAGACGAGATCATTTTATATCACAGAATAGCGCTTCTCATATCAGTTCACAGAATAGTCTATGTCAGGTCTGGTAATGGAACAGAACAGAATCGATTCTTAGCGATTCTTAGCAATGTTGGTCACTATGATATAACCCTGATCTTTATCACTAGTAATCTTTAGCAACTAAGAATTTATCTGCATCTTCTGAAGATTCCTCAGAAGCATCTACATCTGTCTCATCTACCAATTGTTCTCCAGAGGTGGTGGAGTCTGATCCCTTGAAAACTAAACAGCTGTCTACTTTATCATCAAGCAACTTCTAAACAATGTTCACAGGAAGATAACCTGGAGTATGGCTCATGACAGCATTGTTCCAAATATAGAATACATAATTGGTACGATGTATCTTCTGCTCAATAACGCCTTACATGGAGGAAGGAAGCTTGCATCAATCCACTTCATCTTGTCTAGTACCTGTGAAGAGGCAGACTCTAGGATGGTGTGTCATTTCTCACAAGTACCCCCTCCTACAAATGTTGTCATTCGAACATCAGATACTGATGTCATGGCTATTGTACGAGGAAACAGAAAAGCTCGATATGGGGATTAAGGTATGGCTCAAAGATGGATTGCAGAAAAAGAATACAATGCGGTACATACGTATGATCAAGTTCTTTGAAAAGCTTCGACGTTTATTATCCTGTTTAATTCCAGCCTTTCACGACTTTACAGGATGTGATTACGCAAATACGCAGCTGCATTTTCTAGAAGAGGAAAAGTAAGACCATCTGCACTTCATGAGAAGAACAAGACAGCCCAGGAAGCTTTGGCATCATTTGGAAGAACTGAAACAGTAAACGATAACACCTCACCCGCCTTAACATTGAGCCGTTTGTGTCTTCCCTGTAAGGAAAAATGAACCTACAGTGGTACCTTTGAACGAAGAAAGACTCTTTACGCATATGCAAAAGTGTGCGTCCATTAGATAAGATTAGAGATTGATGCAAGCTCGCTTCCTCCATGCAAAAGGCTGTTGTTGACCAGACGGTATAGCTTACTATTATGTTGTATTTGGAACAATGCAACTGTGAGCCATACTCCAGCTTACCACCTGTAAACAACGTTTGGAAGTAGGTCGAAGACCTACACCTGTTTGGTTTGCAGAGGATCAGACTTCACCAACTCTCGACATGTTGATTCTTGAAACAGATGTGGATGCTGCTGAGGAATCTTCAGCTGTAGATGAAGTCCTAGTTGCTGAAGAGATTACTAGAGATGAAAATGAGCGTTATAGTGATAGTGATTAACAATACTAAGAATTACTATCGTGTTATTCTGTTCTGTTCTGTTCTATTACCTAATCTGATATAGTCTATTCTGTAATCTAATATGAGAAGCTCTATTCTGTGATATAGAGTATGCCACAATGGTTGTATGTGGGGATTGTATTAAGGTAATTGCAGACATATACTATTATTAATTTAATAATATACTGTATGTCTTATACGATTACCTTAAAAAAAGAGATCAACACAATCTTTATACTAGAGCACGCAGAATATTAAGTAATTTCGCATTAAATTAATCACGATTAATGTTCAATGACAACAAGGTTCCCTATAACCATTTTGGCCGTCTTTAATATATGTGACTGACATCATAAATGGTTACAACACCCAAATTTTAATTCTTATGGTGTGCAGCAAGGATTCTGGTGCACTAAAGTTTGGTTTTGTGTTAACATGAATCATGTACTTTATGAGGAAAATGGCTGTCATTTTTGGGGCGGCTCTTCCTCTCGCTCTTTAATGTCATTAAATGTTTACAGCACCCAATTTCCGTGTCTTAATATATGCAGCCATGAATCTGGTACACTGAATCGGTCAATAAATTTTGACGTTAATTTCAACCATGTACCTTGGGTGTGAGGTAAATGGCGATCACTTTTAGCGTGGGATTTCCTCTAGCTCTTTAATGGCGTCTTGAATGGTTATGGCACCCAATTTTCGTTTCTTATTGTGTGCAGCCCTTAATCTGGTAAACTGAAGTTTGTTTTGACATTAATTTCAACCATGTACCTAATGAGGTAAATAACGATCAGTTTTGGTGCAGGTCTTCCTCTTTAATGACGTCTTAAATTGTTATGGCACCCAATTTTCGTGCCTTATAGTGTGCATCCCTTAATCTGGTACACTGAAGGTTGTTTTGACGTTAATTTCAACCATGTACCTAATGAGGTAAATGGCGGTCAGTTTTGGTGCAGGTCTTCCTCTTTAATGACGTCTTAAATAGTTATACCTAATTTTCGTGTCTTATTGTGTGCAGCCCTTAATCTTGTACACTGAAGGTTGTTTTGACGTTAATTTCAACCATGTATGTTACGAGTTAAATGGCGGTCACTTTTGGCGCGGGACCTCCTCTTGCTCTTTAATGGCGTCTTGAATGGTTTTGGCACCCGATTTTCGTATCTTATTGTGTGCAGCCCTTAATCTGGTATACTAAAGATTGTTTTGACATTAATTTCATCCATGTACCTTATGAGGTAAATGACGGTCATTTTTGGGGGTCTTTAAACCCCCCCTATACCACAAAAGCGTCCTGCTTGACTCGCAAGACCCGGGTATTCTTAAAAGACTTACTTTTCCGCAGATAATCCAACAGTCAAAACATCTGTACCTTATGACGTAGATATTTCGGCATGGGCTCTTGCTCTAAAAGGTTAATAATGGATACGTCACTGATACTGTTGCAAAGGTGGAGGTATTAAGTTACTTTTTTTTTAAACAATGGAATTGTCGATAATGACACCATTCCTGCGGCTACTGCAGCACAAACTGAAAATGGAAAACGTACAAACGTAATTTTTACTCCAGATTCTGTTCTTTTTGTTTTACGAAGTATTAAGCCAAGTCATGCTGTGGGTCCTGAAGGATTTTCTGCATATTTTTACAAACAAATTTGCGAACAAATTAACGTTCCATTGGCAAAAATTTTTTCTTTGTCAATGGCTACAGGGAAATTACCACGCATCTGGACCACTGCAAATATTGTGCCAATTTTTAAGAAAGGAAATCCTGCAGATCCAAAAAACTATAGGCCAATAGCACTTACGGTTGTGCCTTGTAAGATAATGGAAAATGTAATACGCAAAACGATGATGCAGTATGTGGCAAAATTTAATATTATAATGAATGACCAGTTTGGTTTTCTGCCACGTCGCGCTTCTGTACATCAACTATTGATGGTTCTAGACAAGTGGACCGATGCTTTAGACCAAGGTATTTCTTCGGACGTAGTTTTGTTCGATTTTCAAAAAGCGTTTGAATCAGTGGTCCATAAAAAATTGCTTTACAAACTACAATACTGTGGCTTTGGAGGCCAACTTTTAAATTGGATCAAATCATTCATCACTGGTAGGACTCAGCAAGTAGTAATCGGCAGATCCAAATCAGCAAGTACAGACGTTATTAGCGGTGTACCTCAGGGTTCTGTACTTGGACCTTTATTGTTTATTTTTTTCTTAAATGATTTGGAGTGCAATCCAACAAATGCAACTCAGGAAAAGTTTGCAGATGACTTAAAACTTCACGCAGCAATAATAACTACTCAGGAAAATTTGCGACTGCAGGCTGAAATTGAATGTCTTGGAGTGGGCATGTAATTGGCAGTAGCCAGTCTCGTATGCCAAGTGCAAGAGTTTTCATGTTGGGAGTAAAAATCCTACTTTTGTATATACCTTAAATAATGAAAAGCTGCCAAATACTAATATTGTGAAAGATTTAGGTGTATGGTTCACCAACGACATGAAGTCATCAGTACATTGCAGCCATGTAGTGCTGGCTGCAAACTGCAGATCAGCTATAGTCAGACGATGCTTTAGCTAAGGAAACATCCACACCAGGTTATGGGCATTAAGGTGTACGTTCGTCCACTTTTGGAGTACGCAAGCCCGGTTTGGTCGCCGTATCTCCTTAAAGATATCGACCATCTTGAGTCGGTTCAGCGACGTTTTAAAAAATATTTGCCAGGTATGCGCGATTTACCATACTGTGTGCGTCTTAAACAGCTGGGTCTCGACTCCTTAGAACTCCGTAGACTGAAATCTGATCTTACGTTAACATTCAGTATTCTCCATTGCCAACTATCAATTGACCTACCATTCTTTGATCTTAGTCCCGTGACGTGGACAAGGGGTCACAGTCACAAACTGGTAATACAAAAAGCAAGACTTGATTGTAGAAAAAATTTCTTTGCGTTACGGGTGGTGCCAGTATGGAATTCACTGAAGAAGCAGTAACGGCATCCTCTGTTGACTGCTTCAAAAAAATTTTAAATTTGATCGACTTGTCAACGTTTTTAAAGCGACCTGAGTACTCCTCAGTAAACTAAATATTTTATTTTTTTTATTTTTAAAGTTTTTAATATTTTTTAACAATCTTTTTCTCCAGTTTACTGGTGTATAACAATTGGCCTCCCAATCTTCCCCTTTTCCCCCCTCGCCTGGCGATGCCATCAGGGACCTTTGAGTCCCTGGCAGGTCTAACCTTGGTGGCAAGGCAGGCGAGCCCCGAAAACCTTTCCTTCCCATCAACACTTTTCCTGGCCATGCTTCTCAATGTATTTTTTTTATCTTCATGTTTCATTGTTCCCATTTATTTTGGAAATGTGATTGTCATTTCTTTGGCTGGCAGTCAGTGATCCGATGTGATCCTTACCAGACCAGTTGCTCTAGCAACAAACTATTTATTATTTAAAACCATCGGCATTTCTGGTCTCCCTCTCATAACTTAAGGGTTTAAGGGCCCCTTTCTAAAATCCAGCTTTCTTTCTGTTTGACTTACATAATGTAAACAAACATTTATTTGGATCACCAAGATCTCGTAGCATTATTACGGAAGCAGAGTACTTCGACGGTAGGACCCAGATATTGCTATACTCCGTACGCGATTTGTAAACTGGGCGTGGCTCGCGAGCAGCTTGATTGTAGCGTACTTTTTCCCGGAGTCGGTGTGCCTTGTGGCTATCTATAGACCGCACCAAGGCTTGTCTGTGTGCAATCATAGTTTTGTTATTTGATGCCAATTTTTTAATGTCGCTTTTTAAAATTTTTTTTATTACAGGCCTTCTCCATCAATAGGAATCGGGGGAATCGAAAACAAATAAAAAGTATTGGGGGGGGGGGGGGGGGATAAGATAAATTTCAGGCTGAATTCAAAAAAGAGAAAATCCTTTTTTTCTTACCGAACGGTTTTCTTTCCACTTACTGTCATAATTTCCGATTCAGGCCATTCCAGCAGTGGAGTAAATAAGGATGGTGGAGTAAAAGGGCTCCCCCCACCCCTAATATCATGCTGTGGGGCATAAAATCTTTGGAAAAATGTATTTATTTACTATTTTCTTTAAAACATTCGCCACTGCCTTTTGGGTATTTCTTCTCCCCCCCCCCCCCCTCCCCACCCTTCTTGTACTTTGGGTCAGACGGTAATAAATATAAAAAAAAAACACGTAGGTTTTAAGTTTTAAGTCATTGTGGAGCTAAAAAAAAAGTTAAGGAAGGAAGTGTGTTCTACTGTTGTGAATGTTGTAACAATTTATTTGTGAAACAGTACAAATTTCAGATCTTTTCATTTTTGGTGGTTGTGAAAACAACCGTTTGTATAGCCGGTGTGTAGCGAAATGAGTCTTCGGCCTTTTCCGATCGGAATAAGGCGACCAACCAAGCCTTCATTTGCGCTGTCAGCTGTGAGTCCGGTGCGCCTTGTCGTTAGCTGCAATTGGTGTTCGCGCCCGTGACGCTCATTCACCCTAGTTTCATCCAAATAAATAAATACTGTAAATGGGACGGATTACTTCTTAAATGTCGTACCTGACGTCTTCGATTTGAACTTGGCCAAAACATTATCAAGATTTGGATAATTACCTTCTCGGTGAATTTCAGTTATTGCTGTTCGAGCAGCTGACAGTTGAAAGTCGTCCAAGCTTGTTACCGTTGGCGCCTTTGGCCGTTATTTCGCTGCCGTTGTGAACCGCGGAACTGAAGCGTCTGCTGCGGCTGGAGTGGCACTTGTTTCGGCGGGTAGTTGCGCGCCTTCGTTAACTACTTGAAAACACAACTGAAAGAAACCTTTGTTGCAACCTTTGTTGGCGTTCTTGCTCTTTGTTGGTTCCTTGCTTCGCAGATAACAATAGACATTCCAAATAATTTCCCTAGTTGGTTGTGAATCATTTTACCTCTTTTCCCGATTGAAGACGCGTTAATAGACGCCATTTTGTGACTGCTGTACTGGCGGTATTTTTTACCCATGATGCTAGTCGTGGTGTTGTACTGGAGTGGACAATCGATATTTTTTTTAAGCCACGCCCAGTTTACAAATCTCGTACGGATTATAGCTTGATTCAATGTTAATAGTAGATTTGATCTTATGCAAGATACCATAGAAACATAATCTTAAATCAGACTAAGACTGAATTTGTAAGATGCATTTTCTAACTTAAAGGAGTTTAGGTAACTAAACCCTTTTCCTAATCGAAATTGTAATGTGAATTTTATTTAAATTCGTTGCCGATAATTCTTGTAATTAATTGTGTGCTTTCATGAAAAGCTTATTCTTGTAAAACGACTAGTTGCAAATTGTAAAGTGTTATTCTTTCCCCTGTTTTATTAAAACAAAGTCGTTTTAAACTCAGTTGCTTCTAAGGAGATTTAATTTGCTAGTGTTTTATCTAACTGAAAACCATTTTTACTTAAAGCCTAAATCAGACTAAGACTGAATTTGTAAGATGCATTTTAACCACCCACCTGGAGGCAGTGAACCATTGATTAGCTAGTGCTTAAACCTTTAGATAGGACATAGACGCTCTGTTCCTAACCGTGCACTAGTGACTGCTATGCTAGTATTTACCGCAAAAGTAAAAACGGCCACCCGAAGTACAGCTAAAGTTATTCAGACCACACCAGATGTCTGTGCTTAAGCAGTAAGCACCGCTACATGACTGGGTGAAGGATTCAGTGCCAAGGAGGAGGAACCTGGGACTAGGAAAAACCATGAAGGGGGTACAAGATGGTTGCCACAAAGCAGAAGTGTAGTTAAGGCAAAGGTAGCCATTGCGCAGTCTTGATGGTCGTAGGAGGGCAGCAGAGGAACCATGTGTGTGGGTGTACCGGTGTCATTATGTTGATTACCCCAAAACAAAACTTAAGGATTCCCGCCAAGCTTTTCGGCCGTGTGAAGTCGTGATGTCAGCGCCAAGCTATTTTGCCAAGCTAATCCCACCGAGTAATAGTTCGAAGATTAACATGAAATAAATGAAAATTGCTTACTGCGCAATTTTCAATTATTTTATTTAACGTTAGAAGTCTTAGAGGGATTAGCTTGGCGAAATAGCTTGGTGTTTGATATCACGACTTCACACAGCCGAAAAGCTTGGCGGGAATGCTGAACAAGTTTTTGTTTTGGGGTAGATATCAGATCTTTTTGGTACAAATTGATGAAATCCATTTGTTTTCATAGTAACTATAAGGTGGAAACACTATCCTAGTTTTCTGATACATTTTTTTTTTGGTTGGCTTTCGTTATATTTTGAGGACAGCAGTCACCTTTTCTCATGATTAGTATTTATTAGTACCGCTGACGCACGGATTTATTTAATGTTCAGTTTGGCATTGTAGCAGAATAACAATGTTTAAAACAATGTTTTATCCTTCAGACGCCCCTAGTCCCTGAGCCACTTGACCAATTAGAATAGGCCTTATGAAAAGGGCACATCTCCCCAACAATACCTGTAAAATGAGCCAAGAACCAGCATTATTCATCGCATGGAAGAATTTATTTCATGATACAAAAAAAAAAGTTACTATTACGTAGTAAGTAGTAATTAGGCAGATTTCTAATTTTATTCACATCGTTTTTTCAACTAGAAAACGGTAAGCTGTGTAATAGTGATTTTTATGTTGTCAAGCGACTAAAGTCTCCCGATCCAACAAGTTTCAGTCTTTTCTGTCACGTTGTTATTTATCCTCAGATGGCTAAAACAGCCAAACTACCTTTGCTGTAAAGACACGTGTCTAGTGGTCGCCATGCTCATATATTTTATCTGGAGGTTAGTTTTTTATCTTGGCGGGCAACACACTAGCGTGTGTATGGAATACTATGAAGAGCCCTGACGACAAAGATTCAGCGTTAGGCCCCAGGAACAGTCTGAAGTACAGCAGTGAATGAAACGGTATCCAATGGTGCGCGGGACGTGGTTGGAGGGTTGAAGCGGGATCCAAGGCCCATATGCATAGGTTTTCCCCCCCCCCCCCCCCCAGTTCAAGGCAGGAGTGCAGTTGTATAATGAACGACAAACGTTTTATTCCGCTGGCAACTGTAGCTGCCGACGAACCAAAGGGAGTAAACAGGTTGCAGGTGCATCAAGTGTACAGGCGCGTCGATCGACCAGTGGCGTCCTGAATGGTTAGTAGCGAAACCGCAGTAACCGTGGTAACCCTCAATTGGTTCAAAGGCTTGAGGGGACCGTAGACAGGGATCCTTGTGGCAGAAAGTGAAATGAAGATGGCGCGCAGAAAAGAGGGGAGGCACCGGGACCAATGGCAGGCCTAGGTAACTAGGTTCGAACTCCGAACTTCGGTTGTCAGACGGGATAGACAACGTTCTTACATTCGGCGACAAGGCATGATGAAGGAGATAAATAAAGGCTGGTTTCCGTAGCTGTACGCAGACATGGTCACCGACTGGTGATGTGTTGAGTGCTCAGAAAAAACGAGCTGAAGAAGCAGGGTGGACGAGCTAAACTCCAAAGGCGTACTTGACGCGGCTGGAAGGCTTGAAGTGGGACGTAAGGATCATGGCCGCAGGTTGGTTTACCCCCTCCCCCCGGCTCCTTGCAGGAGATGAGGTGTATGATGAACGACAGAATTCGGAAGATGTGGACCAACGGGTTCGCAGAGAGGTGGCGTCACCAGGCCTGGGCCCGAGCCAGGGAAGGAACAGAAGAAGGGCAACGAACTACTGCAGGTCACGAAGCAGGGTCTTCAATGTTGCTAACCAACCGCCGAGTGTCTGTGCACGTAAAGTGCGCATCGTCGCAGTAACCGCATGTAGAAGTAGGTAGGCGTTTGGCCGCCAGTTACCCAGCCGCCCGTGCCGCAGTACTTGGATGGAAAGGCACACCGCGACCATAGACCCGAAAAATTTCGGGTCAAAGGAGACTGGGTCGAAAGGTTGAAGGATGGTCTTCTTTAGGGTCTGGTGTAGTCACTACGACAGCTGATGAGTAGGTGGGTGCTCGGTTACCCGTGTTATCGTGAACGGACGTAAGAGCACACGGACGCAGTTCGTTGCCATAAAGGGTAGAAGAGGGGGACCGTAGTTGGTGACAGGGACCGGTGGTTTCGCAGAGACCATGAAGAAAGGTAATCGTAGAGCCTGAAGGTAGAGTAGGAAAACCCGGTGGTTTTCCCCTGCTAACGGACTGTCGGTGGGAATCGAGGGACCAGTAGCTTGCTGCACTGGGGAACCTATTGCCAAAAAGATGGACCAACGGTTCCAAGGAGGCCACGGTTACACCAGGAGTAACCAACGAAATACACTAAAGGGGACCGTAGAACTGGAGAATCGTAGAACTGGAGAATCGGGAGAGCCAGAAGAGCGACCACAGAACGCAGCGCCCTGGGAAGAAAGATGATGAATGCTCCAAGGGAATGAGCCAAACATAAGGAATTGCTAACAATAAAAGACAGGTAATGTAAATTTCATGGCAACTAAAAAGAACATTTTGCCGGTCCCCAGCCAGGCTGGCTAAAAACGGTTTCTTTTTGCCTAAAACATACTTAACCTGATAATTTAGCATTACATTCCTCGAATGTGATGTTCCCCTGGAGGTTTCTTCCGGCGCACGGACGCCTGCTTGCATATCCCACTGCGCATGCGCGACGCAGTCTTCCCTTATAAAAGCGAGAGCGTGGACGCTTTCGGCATTCATTTTACTCTCAATTGTCAGGTGGTGACTCGAGAGGAGAGGTAGGGCGGGAGTAAGGTTAAGTATGTTTTAGGCAAAAAGAAACCATTTTTAGCCGGCCTGGCTGGGGGCCGGCAAAATGTTCTTTGTTTGCCAGAATATTAACCTAATTTAGCATTATCAGGGGACCTCGTCAAGACAGGTGGCGGGTACCGCCTGGACGGGCGCCCCGGGGTGCAAGCAGGCTTCCCCCCCAAAAAAACTTTTTCTGAAAATAAATTTTTTGCACTTATTAGAACATTGTGGAACAGGAAATTGGATCTCTTTTGTAGGGATTGGTGGCCCTGGAAAGGAAACTTATTGTGGGTCTTTCTTCCTTCTGGGTGGCTTGCTCTCTTCATGGATGGCTTGCTTCTGCTTCGTTCAAGTGCTTAAGGGGGTTTAACTATGGTTCTGGCTGCGACGATTGGTCCCAGCCGGTGTAGTCCAGATTCTTCCCTCGACATACCCCTCAGGTAGTAGGAGGCGAAGGTTGATTGATGGCGCCAGGATGCTGCTGCCAGGATTTCTTCGATTGGGGTGGCGTTGTGGTGGGCCCATGATGGGGAAATTGCTCTATCCTCATGAGCCGTCACCCTCATGCTCCTATGTTTTGTTTGTCGTAAGCTGCCCAATTGCTTCTCTTATCCAACGTGAATGGTGTTGGCCAAAGGCCGGAAATTTCCTGGGTGCCTAGGTGTGAGCCCAGCTGATTTTGGCGCACCTGTGATGATGAGAACGGGTGGGGGGTTCTTCGGGTGGTAGTGACTGTCAGGTTTGTGACGTTGGACCACCATAGAAGGGCAAATCGTTGTTGAATGGGTTCAGTTTGTCGGGTTGGTTGCACCAGTTGTCTGTTCGGTGGCGATGAAGAGGCCTGGCCATCCATCAGCCGTAAGGGGCAAGGTTCGTCATTGCGTTTATTTTCCCGATGAGGGATTCAATTCTCGGGCGGAAGTTCGACTGTTGTCGAAAGAGGCAGATGTGTCGAAGGAGGTTCGATCCGGTCTGGTGAGGGAGATATTCTCGCTGTTCGTGGGTCGCATGAAGCTCCGAGGAACATGAAAGTTTGAGCTGGAGTGAGGCGTGAGCATGACTTTGCGTGGTTCACACCGAAACCCAGGTGGTTTAATAGGGAGATGGTCTTGTCTCTGTTGAGTTCCAGGGTGTGGGGTTTTGGATTGTTGATAGCCCAGTTTTCTAGGTAGGCACTGGCCTGGAATAGTTGTTGAAGGTTTGCCAGGGCTGGTCTTACGCTCATCGTAAAATCTTAGGAGCCGCATTTAGTCCGAAGGGAAGACAGCGGAATTCGGAGTCCTTCCGGTCGTAGATGAAGCTGAGAGATTGGTGATCGTGAATGTATTTGTTGAGTGGTGGTGTCGGCCGAAACCATGTTTTATGATTGATATAATTTCCGAGTTGTGAGTTAGCTCCGGTCAGGCCGGGAAGAAATGGCGGAGTCTTGCACCAACTGGGAGACAGGAACGCGGGACGTCATTGCTGGTTCCTGCAACACTTACTCTTCAGTCTTACTCTTGCGACAGGGTGCAAGGCGAGTGTTGTCAGGCAGGATGAGTGGTCAGTAGGGAGAGGGCTTGTAGCCGACAGGACGACGAGGGTTTGTCGTCCTTAACTCGCTCGGAGAGCGAGGGGGTGATGATGCGACATGGACTGAGCGGCCACTGGTGGAAGTTGTAGTGTCAGGAGTACGCAAGTGATGTAGGGGACGACAAGGGGTTGTGAATGAGGTGAGACTACGGTTGTCGTCCTAGAAAGGATTCGGACAACCAGCAGACGTGCGAGGTGGCAACAATCGTTAAGGTGGTCCGTAGCGAAGAAGACATGGCGTCGACTGGACACGGCGGACGACAGGTGGTTGTCGTCGGCGGCAGACTCTGGTGACAGCCGTCGAACCAACGGACGTAAGTCGGAAGGCAATGAACGGAAGGCCGAGGGGAGGAACGACAGGAGAGAAGTGTCGTATGGACCGTCGTGCAGGGTCGTTGAAGACCGCCAAGAGAGTGCAGGAAAAGGAATATCGGTTCGGGTGTGAAACGATCCCGAGAAACAACGGGAGGGAGCCACGACGACTTCATTACCTACGGTGAGAATCCTTGGCCGAGGGGGGGGGGCTTCGGGGAGACAAGAGATGACAAGCTCAGGCAGCTTCCACTCTTGGCGGCCGTCGGTTTCCGAAATCTCAAGGCAAGGTAGCATTGTAAAAATTTGACAGCTATTGTACTTTTGTAGCATAAGGAAAAGGTCGGTACGGTTTCTTCGACTGTTTGAGAAGCGCTCCGGGTGACAAACGGATGTCGGTTGTGTCGTCCGAAATGAATTCTCCATTCTGTCGTTGGGTCATGGGTGAGACAAGGAGCAAACGGTGTCAATGGTTTCTGGCGCGATTCACCTCAAAACGTGAGTTTTAGTCACGAATGAGGCGGGCATCAGCGTGGACAGCTGCTGTTGACTTGATTTTCGTTCGAAACGTGGTGTGAGCCACGGTCGAACCAGCAGCAAGAGATCGAGACGTCTTCCAACCTGACTCTTCATTCAGAACGTGGGTTTTTGTTTTGTTTTTTATTTTGGCGAGTAGCAGTTTGCTGGTGACTTGAATTTCACTTGAGACGTGGGATCAGTCATGGATGAGACAAGTAGTAGGAAATGCAGATGGCTTCAAACTTGAGTCTTCACACGAAGCGTGGGTTTTAGCCACGAATGAGACGAGCAGCAATGTGGGCATCAACTTATGTATTTGATTTTTGTTCGAGACGTGGGGTCAGCCACGGTCGAGGCAAGCAACAAGATGTAAATGGGTTCCGTCTTGGTTATTCACTCAAGACGTGGGATTCAGCACGAGTTAAACGAGCAGTTGCCAATAGCAACAGTTGACTTGATTCCCGCTCGAGACGTGGGGTCAGCCACGGTCGAGATGAGCAGCAAGAGGAAAGAACGGCTTCCGTCTTGGTTTTCCACTCAAAACGTGGAATTTTTTGCCACGAGTGAGACGAGCAGCAGTAGACAGCAATGGTTGACTTGATTTTGCTCGAGACGTGGGGTTAGCCACGGACGAGACAAGCAGCAAGAGGTGTAAACGGCTTCTGTCTTGGTTCTTCACTCAAAAGTGGAATTTAGCCACGAATGAGACGACCAGCAGTAGACAGCAACGGTTGACTTGGAGTTTTGCTCGAGACGTGGGGTGAATCATGGTCGAGACAGGCAGCCAGAGGTGTAGACGGCTTCCGTCTTGATTCTTCACTCAAAACGTGGGATTTAGCCACGAGTGAGACGAGCAGCATTGGACAGCAAGTGTCGACTTGATTTTCACTCGAGACGCAGGGTCAGCCACGGCCGAGACAAGCGGCAGGAGGTGTAGACGGCTTCCGTCTTGGGTCTTCACTCAAAACGTGGGATTTAGCCACGAATGAGACGAGCGACAGTGAGGACAGCAACAGATGACTTGATTATCGCTCGAGACGTGGGGAGGCCACGAGAATAGTAGCAAAAAAAAGTAGATGGCATCCAACTTAATCCTTCACTCAAAACGTGGGTATTAGTCACAAATGAGACAAGCAACAGTATGGACAGAAAACTGTTGTCTGAATTTCACTCGACTCAGGCTGGAGGACAGGAATAATATTGGCTCTTCACTCAAACGAGGCCTTTAGTCCTGACCCAGTTGTTTGAAAACTTGATCTTGATGACATCGTGTAACCAAAGCCCGGTAGCAAATACAATCGTTGCTGGAAACAATAGAAACCGAAAACAAGAGTAAGACGGGTTGGCTGCAACACATTACATCCGGGAATCTGGTGTGGGATGCAGCCGAAAGGGCTAGAGATCCGTCGAGGCGTGTGGCTGGCCGACAGTGACGTGTCGCACGTTCTCAGTTTCTTGAGGGCACCTGGTGGAGAGGTGGCGACACGTTAGTGTCATTCGTGGCTGGATGTCGAAGCGATCCAGTCTTGAGTCCGGGCGACATTACATCCGGGAAACTGGTGTGGGATACGGCCGAAAGGGCTAAAGCTCCGTCGAGGCGACAGTTATGTGTCGCATGTTCACCGTTTCTTGAGGGCACCCGGTGGAGAGGTGGCCACAGGGTTGTGTAGTTCGTGGCTGGATGTCGAAGCGACCCAGTCTTGCATCGGGATGTCCTATATAGCTTACGGACGGTGTCCCGGACTAAGCTGCAAGTGATGTTTTGGCCTTTGTGGGATGAATATGACGACAGTCCAAAGGAGAATTATGGGCCAGAGAGCAGGAGGCAGCCGTAGCATGACGGTAGATCCTCTTGGCTTCACGGTAATGGTCTTTGGCAAATTTTAAGCCGTTCCGTAGGAACGACAGATCCAAGGGGGCAGCGAATGGCGTTGCGTTGCCCACCGTGGAGAGGAGAGTCTGAAGAGACGTTTCCACGTACGACAAAGGGTGTCGTTCGGAGGGTCGGGCCGACGACATCGAGATCAAGGGCGGAGAGCAGCTGATGAAGCAGGAGCTTCGGAACCGGCGGCCATCTTCGGCAATGAATCCAAATTCCGTACGACAGGCGGGGAACCACGGAGCGAGATAGCGCGAGACACCACTGGAGGAAAATGAATGCCGAAAGCGTCGCGCATGCACAGTGGGAAATGCAAGCAGGCGTCCGTGCACTGGAAGAAACCTCCAGGGGAACATCACATTCGAGGAACGTAATGCTAAATTATCAGGTTAATATGTTTTTGTGTGATGTGGGACTGTGCTTTAATCTGTAATTGGATTACAACTTTTGGATTAACCAGCTTACAGAAATGGAACAAGCCTAAATTATCCTTGTCTGAAAATTTATGAAATTTGCTTGAGAATGGTCATTTGAATAACCAAGGTGATTAAACAAATGAGTTCAGATAATTGTGGTTCAATTGTAAGATTCACAAGTTCGATTATATGTATTGTAATTCTGCAAGTACAATCCAAGTTAAAAGTTAGTTAAAACATTATTCTTACCACAGTTCACAACGTTCGCAGCTGCGACACTTTTTCTTGGCACTGCCATTGTTTGACGACGTACGTCTGAAGGAGTGGGTACAGCTGAACTTTTTCCACGTTGAGCTGCAGCCAGTGTTTGACGCCGTTTGCTGCAAGTAATAAAAATTTGTTAAAATTTTTTTCCAATCTGCACAATATATTTCTTATACAGTAGACACTATACCGCACCTCTCAATCAACAAATTTGTCCCTACAGAACTATTGTAAATGTTTGGTTGGTCACCTTCCGATTACACGGACATTAATTTACAAAAAATTATGTACTTTCACCATTTTATGTGCACTAGCCCGTTTATTATAACGAAACTCCTACTTCAAAAATTAGAAGTTTCCTACGAGTTTCTCATTTCTAAAAAGAAACCTGTTGAAAGGGCCTAGTCCACATTGTGTATAAATAAAAAAAAAAGCGGAAAAATTCAAACAGTAATGAGAAACTATACCCATTCTACGTAATTATAATATGAAAAATGTGAAACTGGGCAAGAATTTTTAAAGATTAAGGCAATTGATATGGCCCATTAGACAAATTCTGAAACAATTCTATAACAGGTTCTTTCTGACCAACATAGCTTTCAATTGTCGACCTACATGCCATACCAAAACCTGTTCAGAAGGAGAGTTAACCATTTTAGCCAAAACTGGAAAGATACCAAAGCACTCCTAAAATCAAACTCAAGAAATGAAGTACATCTGAGAAGCCTGGAATCTAGCATTGAGCAGTACCAGAAATTTTTCGGACGGGGCCGGTACCAACCTTAGTATGCCGGTACTCGGTTTTTTCCGTTAGTGCTGTAGTGCCAAAACCCGATTTTTAAATAACACATTTTAATTGAAAAATATGTTTTGTTGCTATAATTTTAATGGAAAAATTAATTGACCCCCCCCCCCAATTGTTTAATGCATGTTTCACAACATATTTAATAAAAAAAAATCTAAAATTTACAGTTCACACGTAATCCAAGTAGAAATTCAAATATAATCAATCAAATGCTAATTGTAGCATCAAAGTTGTTCAAATTTGGCTCCACTTTTGCATGTTTAGAACTCCAGTTTTGCCAGTGTTGATCTATAACTGATTGTTGCACTGCTTCCGAGCTTATAAAACAAGGAATAAATGAACTATTGCTATATTTTTAGCCAAGTTCCATATTAAAACAAAACCAGTATTTTAACAATGCACAGTATTTGGTACCTATGAGAACCGGTTTACTACCCAACAGTACCTAGCAGAATGACATTCAACACTATCTCTGGGCCAAAACTAAAGGAAAGTCTTACTTTTCCTGATCTCGAACTCTTTCAGCGTAAGTTGCTCGTCTTGCTGCACGCCACTGGGCCAGATCAAACCTAAAACAAAACCAGTTTAAAAATACTTTGGCAATCATTTCCAGTGACCAAAAAAAATCTCGAAAAAGAATTGCCGACCCCACCGGCTAAATTCTGTTTCTACTGCTAAAAACGAACATATCTATTACCTGTAAATTTAGCATTCTTTGTTACGGAGCACCTATCAAACTGTCCAGGGAAACCTACGTAATTTTATACCAGCTTTGTGGCTAATGGGACGCCTACCTATTTTCTTGGCTGCCACCATAAATTGTTAAATCGACACTACCCCATGTAACCCCGATAACCAACTGACGGCTAAATTTACACTAGAGCAAGTTAAGAATTTGCTTTTTATTCATGGCAAATAACAACGGACGGTTACATTTTACGCAAGGATAGCAAACTTCATGATTCAATGCAAACAGAAACTGATCCTGCTAGCCCTTTGAATTAAATATTCAAAGGAGCCATTCTGAATAAATTACGACGAAAATAAATATTAAAAAGTATGAAAACCACACAAAAGGTTGTGAAGGCTACTATTACTAGGACGACGAAAAAAAAAATTAGTTGGTTCGCAGGCGCTGCCAGGTGGTCAAATTTAATTTGCCCTTGGTCATAGCTGGTGACGTGGCCTCCCAGTTCCCCAACCTCAACCCCCACTCCACACGCGGACATCAATCCTCACCATTTGGTTGACAAGGCCGCAGATGCTGGTACGTCCCACGGATACATTACTTGCAGTAAAAAGAATGTTCTCCCTCCGCCTGCCAGGTCCCTGGACCCCCCCCCCCCCGTAATGATTCGTAAATAACATTGCCCACCATAAAAACAAAAAAGGAATTTAAAAAATACGTATATGTAGAAAGATCTGTTCGTATATGTCCCAAGAAGGGCTTCAAAATGGTACCCTGAGGCAAGCTGCCCTTGTTCAGATCATTAAGACGATTTCTCTCCACTTTGAGACAGAACTAGATGTGTAATATTTTAGTATTAAAAAATTTCAGGATGTGCATTTTTGTGTGCTACCCTGTAAGTGTTAAAACTGAATTTTCATGTTTCAATCTGCACTGAAAATTTTTTTTAAACACTCCTATTCCAAGTTTTTCAAAAAATGTGCAAATAGGCCTAAGCCTTTTCTAAATCCAGAATTTCAATTCAGATTCCAGGGATCGAATTTCCAAATTTTGAACCAGGTGCAAATTTGCACCCCAAATCTGTCCCGGGGGTGCAAACAAAGTCTTTAAGTGCAAATCAAAATTTAAACCAACACTGTGGTCTCCTATTTTACAGCAATTGAAAATTGCCCTGTAGCAGAATCAGGGCGACCCGCGACGCTACGTCGCAGTACGGCTGGCAGTGTTGCAATAAGATTTATCCTGCACTTTTCTGTCTTAGTCTTCTTTTTGCGATAATTTCGCCAAAAATTGACCGATTTTAACGTTCTAATACACCATTTTAACAGTTATTTCGAGAGCTTTTGAATGGTGTTATTGTCGTGACGGTAGATTTGGTCGTTCTCAAGTTGTTTAGCTAAAACAACCTACAAAGGTCTCGACAAAAGGTTGTCGTAAGAAACTTGTTCATGAACCCAAATGGGCCTACTCAATATTTTACACAATGTAAAATTCCATCTTCACACCCTTCCTGCCACCCGCAGACAGTTTTTAGTTTGCAAAAAGTTTGTCGAAGACCGGCTGAAATTATTCTGCTTCTGGGGAAAATTCTAACTTATACTCACAGTTTGATCACGCAAAACCAAAAGTCGAAGATCTTCGAAGGTTTTCCCCTCGAAACTTGCGAATTTTCGACAACCTTTACTCTACACTGCTGAATGGTCATTGATTCTAAGGCACGGAGGTGTGCCCCCTTGCTGGAATCCGACTTGAGCCAGATTTTAGTCTGCTCCCAGTCAATCTGGTGTTTAGATTTCTTGCAATGCATGGCCACTGCATTACTTTTGTCTTCTTCAAGGGTGGCTTTCCAATGCTCCGTAACTCTAACGCAAATTCGACGTTTTGTCTCTCATGTACCCACTTGGGCACCCCCCACATGGGATCCAATAGACTTCCCTGGTGGTATTGGGTTGTCTTTCAACATCGAAGTCTGCGTCTTCTTCCACCCCTCTCGTGCTTTCCTGTTTTGCTTCCCAATCTTCATCTTCATTCGTCTCTCGGGCTCTTACCGTCCTCGACCTGGTTTGGTACTGGTGTTGGTGGTGTTGTCTCACATCCTCCGCCTCTTCCTGCTCTCCAGTGTTATTGGCCCTAAGTTCGCCAGTGGTGGAGTTTGGCTTTTCCTTTTCTTCTTGCTTCAAAATCATACTTCCAAGCAGTTTTCTGATGTTTTTGGGATTGCGTGTAGCGGCCGAAGCTACGATTCTCAAGGTGCTTGTAACTTCTCCGACATCAATGTGGTTTTGAACTTCTAGTTCGGTGGCGGTTTTTACTTTTACGGAAAACAGCACACGTATGCTACTGGCCCAGCATGGGTAACAGAGTCATGTGTCCTAACTGTAGGCTAACTAGATAACTTTAAAGGGGGGGGGGGGGGCGTATTCGCTGCCACCAGGTGGGTGTTTCTAAATGCAGCCCTAAGTTTAATTATTAAGTGGTTTTCTTAAGAACTATAACTTCTACATTTAGTCTAACTAGTAGAAAAACAGGCGTTTTACAAACTCGTAGGTTTATTAAAATGCAGACAAAATATAAAAACAATTACACTTTGTTTCAACTAGGTTCATAAGAAAATAAACTTTTAAATTAAAGCACGACGATTTTTACAACAGGAAAAATCAACAATTTACATGAAATTCAACTCAAACTTCACACAACTGGGTGAAGAGTAAAAACTACAATTTCAATTAGAAAATGTTTGTGGGACCTCGGGAACCCTTTATAACATGCAAACCGCGGGAATTACATGAAATAAATCTATTTGGTGCAAACCGCGGGAATTACACACAAATAGTCAAGACTATGTTTTCCAAGTCTGACCTAGAATCAAATCTTCAAATCTGTAGATCCTTAGTATTTGGGGAAGTACCCTTGAAAATACGTCGTCTAAATGCAGATTTAGTGTTTAGATTAAGTTCATAATAATAAACACGGAAAGAAAGCTGGTTTTTAGAAAGGGACCGTGAACCCTGACGTTATGGCGATGGGGGCCTAGAATGCCGACTATGGCTCCACCTCCATAATTCCCTCAAAGCTTAAGGTTAGGTTAAGTTTAAAACTAAAATTTCGAATGGGGTTTCCAAAATTAAATTTTCTAAACTAACACTAGTCTAATACGAACCAACTACCTTTGCCCGGCATGGCAACATTCGGACGGGACATTTCCTATACCGACTGGCGTAGTCACCTCTGGCTTTGAGATCTGCTGAGCGTGAGCTAACGATTGAGAGTAGCGGGGGCTTTTTATGCTACGTACCGGAAGTTGGCGCGGACGCCGAGGATAGCTACGGAGGTCTGATTGGCTGAGGGCCTAGAGAACAATAGAAAAGTCGGCAGCGCAAAGGATTTTTCGCTTGGCGCCGTTTGAAGGAACAATTATTGACAGCGTGGTAGAGAGGCCGGTAGAGTTAAACTCATTGTTTGGAACGTGAATAAGGCCTTTAATTACTACGGATTGTTTTCTTTTTTTACCACGATGTTAGGCATCGCGACTATTGAAGGAATGATCTCAATAAATTCGGTTATTAACATTGGGAAGCCAGGTTTACTTTGGGAAATTGAAAGCCAAGTCGGTTTTGCAAGGAACAACTACGGAAAATTAGAAAAGACGTGTACGCAAGATAAAATGTTGCCTGAGCTCCGGTAGTTGGGATGGCAAAAGATTACGTTAAAAGATTATAAAATAAAAGTTATGGTTACCAGCGAATGCTAAAACGTATTTTAAATAGTTGGGTTAACATTTATATACGTAAAATTAGGGTTTTTGCATGTCGCACATTTCTCAAGTGCATCTTAGATCGTCACCTTAAATCTACTTAAGAAATATCAAAACAAAGTATCTGTACAATTATTTTGGGAGGTTAAGTACCTTCGTAGAGGAAGCTCCTCCCCTACAAACACTAAACTAATGTTTTTGGCTTTATGCCCAAGTGAAGATGAAAGCATATACAAATTTTTACAAGTGGCGAAAATGGCGTCTCGTGCGCTACGGTGATTTTACGGCATCAGTTTCGTGCGTTTTTCTTAAAGATGCTGTGAAAGTTCTAGAAGGAATTTTCGTGTTCTGTTTGCGGGGGAAAACAGATAAAGTTTGTGGCTATTAAGAGCTGTTTAGATGAGACGGATTGGTCCATTTTCTTGGAAGATACAGGCGTTTAAATTTCGGGGTTTTTCACGGCCGAGGCGCCGAGAAAAAAAAAGTGTTTGTTGCCGTAAACGAAGTTTCCCTCAGGTTGTGGATAGTTTGAGTTGAGGTATTTTCTCAAATCGGGCGAAGAACTCCGGCCTTCTCTACATGCGGAAAAAACAGGTAATTCCTACTTTGGCCAGGGCTTTTTTAACCCTTTCTCCTCCCTTCGGAAAATAAGTAACAACCTCAACCGGACTCTCATTGGGTGGGTCTTTCGGCTTCATTTGGCGCAAGGGGTCTTTCCAGGTCTTGGCTTTCTGAATAGCTTCATTCACGGCTCTAGCAGGGTACCCAAGGGCTAAATATTTTTCCTTCGCTCTTTCAAAGAAGAAGACCCTTGAAGACAAAAGTAATGCAGTGGCCATGCATTGCATGAAATCTAAATACCAGATTGACTGGGAGCAAACTAAAATCTTGCTCAAGTCGGATTCCAGCAAGGGGGCACACCTCCGTGCCTTAGAATCAATGGCCATTCAGCAGTGTAGAGGCATGTCAATAAAACTACTGAACACACAAGAGCCAGCTTATAAAACGATTTGTAACATGGTGACACCTCAATTCAAAACTAGACTGGAAGCAAGCTGGAAGAAATTCCTCCCCGCACTACCAACTACGGAGGAAGAAACAGATGAAGAAACATCGACTTTTGAGCAGTGCCAACACCAGCCTGGAACGCCGACTCAAGGCCTACTGTGATGTGAAGAGGGAGTTTTGAATTTGGAAGTTCGCTGGGTTTGGAAGGATTGTGAGTGTGGGTGCCGGTGGCTTAACTGCCTGACGAAGACAACCAGTAAAGGTTGTCGAAAATTCGCAAGTTTCGAGGGGAAAACCTTTGAAGATCTTCGACTTTTGGTTTTGCGTGATCAAACTGAGTATAAGTCATGAACTTGAACCAAAGTAAAAATGCTGAGTCGACCGATTTTTCGGTATTCAAAAAAATTCTAACATTCAACATCTCAATAACATGTACTGTTTTCCTGCACTTTGCTTAAAACTCACTTAACTTCACCATTCAACTGAAAAACCTATACACATAGTTTAATCAAATGTAATAAAAAAATGGAGTTTAACTTCTTTGGAAGGAATGGTGTAACAGGAAATCTAATTCCAAGCTGTTTAAAATGCCGCAAGCCTCTAGCTTGTGCGGTTCAAAAGTTATGAAAAATTCAACTTTGGTGTGCAATTTTGCACTCCTATAGAGTTACTTCTGGAGTGCAAAGTGCAATTTTGGAGTGCAATTTGCCCCTGTGCATCCAAATATTTCAACCCTTGAGATTCAGAAAAAGTGGGTCTTAGAAAATGTTGAAAAGAACTCAGATAAAGTGCTTTTGGACTTATAAATTTTAGGTTGTGCGTCTTTTATGGACCACCCTGTACTTACGCCTTTGGGAGTTTCTCCAGTTGCTCAATAGCAGAGTGAGCCTGTTGCAGGGCATTGGTTTTTAAGATAGCCTTCTGTTCAGTTGAAGTACCTGCACGAACTTGCTGCAAACTGAAGCAAAAGAAGTTTTATTTCAATTGTTTACGACAGTACACAGCTGAAAAAAGGACTTAGGTGTACGTCTTCAGGAGTATAGAGGAAAATGGGTACTTTTGCTACAAGATAGAAACAAGACGATAGTCATGTAAAGTGCAAAAAAAAAATAGTTTTTCAAATGCTTCTGATGAAGATGGGCTTCTCTCCATCGAAAATTCATGTTTAACTGAAGAATGTTCTGCTGTGGTGGTTAAGTGTGATATTTTGAGGACATGGTTAGACCACAGGGAGCCGGCACGGACAACAACATACCATGCAACAACAACACACCAGCAACAGACATAGATATAGGGCGAAAACACCAGAATGCCAACTAATAAATATAATCGTCCATTTTCACTTCACATGAACTTTTAACTCTTTCTGCCAGAATAGATTTGCTTTGGGTTGGATTCGTTATACGTGCATAGCTTCATTTATACTCCAGATACCAATATCACCGCCCAACGTTTACTGGGGGGTACACGGGAGGGGGCAATATAACCCCAAAGACCACTCAAAACGTCAAACCGAAGAGAAACCAGACCGCAAAATTTAGCCAATTTCCATTTACAACTGCCCACTTTCTGATGAGTTTCTGCTCTAATATGGGCGTACGATACGTCTTTACAATCACTGAAGTCTTCCCCCTTGCCGACTGCTAAATTTGCTTTATTCCAAAACTTACTACTTTTCGGGCTGCTTACGAAACAATAAAAGTCGACAACGAAATAGCACTTTCAGC
>JAHWFP010149607.1:114463-134677 GCA_023313725.1 Lithobius niger
CCCCCCCCCCCCCTCTAAAAAGTTGTCTAGTTAGCCTACAGTTAGGACGAATGACTGTTACCCATGCTGGGCCAGTAGCATACGTGTGCTGTTTTCCGTAAAAGTAAAAACCGCCACCGAACTAGAAGTTTAGAGGTCAAAACCACATTGATGTCGGAGAAGTTACAAGCACCTTGAAAATCGTAGCTTCGGCCGCTACAGAAGGTTGGGACATCAGCTTTCTTGGGTATTGACAACGAAGTCCCGAAATCCATCTTGATTTCGCCGCAAATAATCTCGCATTCCAGGTAGGTGTCGAAATTGCGGGGGTTTGTGGTGCCGTCTCCAAAGGATCGGAAGAAGCTGTTCTCAAGGCCAGGGCGCGGCGTAGGAGGTTCCTTGTCGAGAAGAAGGGGATCGCCTTTGCCTAGTATGGAGCCTTCGTTGTGGAGGAGACACGTTAAGAGTGTCGTTGATTGACCCAGGAGGCAGCGGGGCTTGACGTCCTTGTCTAGTAGGCAAAACCAAGGCCTGTCTTCAGGCCACGATTGACGACAGGGGCGTCCGGCACCTTGGTGGGCTTGAACAGAAGGCAGTCCGGAACAGTCTGCTCGACAGTCTTTAAAAGAGCTGCGAGCGACAGGGTGGTTTTCTCTGGGGTGTCGTCCGGGAACCTGATGCGCTTCTCAGCAGCAGGGGCGGGCGACCGAGGGCAACGTGACGATAGTGTGTCGTCCGACTTGCGCTTGGGTGCCGTAGCCGGCGGTGAGGAAGCGGCACGCCTGTGCCCTTTAAGCTTGACGTGGACACAACCCAGTCCTGGGTACAGGTCTTGCGTACCGATGATGTGCAGGAAGGAGGCGGCATCGGGTTGACTTAGACGTGATGGACAGTGTAAGGTACGATTTCCCGTACGGCACTGCGGCTGACGCTGAGGCCTTTCCGGGAGGAGTTAGACGACAGGTCGAGCGGAGAGTTCCGGTCCGGAGAATGGGCAAGTGTCGCACGGCGGAGGTTCCGCTTGGCAGCCCGGTAGGAGTCTTTGGCGACTTGAAGGTCGTGCTGGGGGGACGACAGGTCCAGCGGGGCGGGAGGCGGCGTGCGCTGGCCCGGGAGGAGTGGGGATTCAGGCGATGCGACAGCAGGAGCACGGCGTTACATCGGGAAGTGTCGTGCGGGCAGGGTCGTAAGCAGCGAGGTCGAGGGCAAGAGCAAGAGCACGAGGATGAGCATCGGACGAAGGATGGGCTTTCGAAGCAGTGGCCATCTTCGGCGAGGAATCCAATTTTCCAAACGACAGTCGGGGAACCGGGGAGCGAGGTGACGTGGAGACACCTCTGGAGGAAAATGAATGCCGATAGCGTGCGCTGTCACTTTTATAAGGGAGGACCGCACCTCGCATGTGCGGTGGGATATGCAAGCAGGCGTCTACAGACCGGAAGTAACCTCCAGGGAAACATCACATTCGAGGAATGTAATGCTAAAATTACCAGGTTAAGTTGTTTTGGCAATAAAGAAATTGTAATTTAATATTTTATTATGCAATAAAGAAACATTCATGTTCACGGAGCAACATTTGTCCTTTTTCCAGGAAGCATTTGAACCATTGTTGTATTGTAGGATGGAGCGTCAAAATAGGGAGGGGTTTGTTTTATCGTTGGACGGAAAAAAAAGTTTAGGGTCGGCTCGTAAAAATGGGGTCGGTCCGGTAACGCAAACCAAAGCATTTTTTTTGTTTGGCCTCAACTGTCTCCATCAGGCTTGCTTAACCCCTTACTACCTCGTTTCCTCCTTGCACGACATTCAAATTCGGCGGTTTTACGTCGCCCCCAGTATTAGCTAGCCCACTTCAACATTGATTGCTTTACGTTGCCTCCAATATTAGCTTGCCACATGCACCGAGGGCTCTCACCAAACCCTCGTCTCAATAGTACTGTATTGCAGGGTTGGATGGTCCCTTGATGTTCATCAGCACGGCCTTCTCGTAAGGTACAGGACCCTCCTAATACCAAATTCTAACCGATTTACAATTGCGCCCAGTGTTATGTTCCACAGCTTTCTGTGACGCAGTTTTGTAACCTAAACATTTTTCTGTAGGGTTAATTTTTCCGGTGTTGGAATTTTTCAAGGAAACAAGCCCTTTGAAGTGACAATTTTTAATTTTTTTTAAGCATGGCAAAGTATTAAAGTCATTTAAAAACCTTTCTATAACTTTTGCCACCCCCCCCCCATTACTTTATCCACAGTAACGTTTTTTAAATGCTTGTAAAAATAAGCACCGTACAGGCAACTAAAGCCGATTATAAAATTTACTTTTAATCCTGTATCCTGCAGGAGGGTCATTCAGTTTCACAAAAACTCGCATATCAGACATGCCCAGCCCACACTTTTAAAGTACCAACAGATCCCCCCCCCCCCTTCCTCCATGCCAGTCATAGCGTTATGCTGTCTCCTAATTCCTTCCTCCATGATATTAGTCTTAAAATTACCAGCAAGCTGCAGTTTTTTTCTTACGCATTTGCAAGCCACATTTGTTTAAAAATGTAAGTTAAATGTTTTTTTTTTTTTTATAAATAACTTCAGAATGAGAGGAGCTAGCCACTTGTGGTTTGCACCATTGAAAAGCTGGCCAAAAAAGGGTTAACATGGTGTATTTGAATGTCAAAATCGGTCAATATTTAGCGAAATTATCGTTATTTCCGCGTATATCGGAAAAAGTGCGGCTATTGGTAAAAAAAAATTGACAGCGATTATTATCTGCAACGCACGTCGCAGCACTTTCTGACACGGGGCAACTGCGAGGACTTGAATCCGTGGCTATTAACACCATGTCGGAGAGAAGGCCGTGCTGATGAATATCCAGTGACCATCCAACCCTACAATACAGTCACCTATTGAGACAAAAATTTGGTGAGAGCCTACGGCGCAAGTGGTAGACTAATACGAGGCAACATAAAACCACCAAAGAAGAGTTAACGTGGTAGAAAGATTAGGACACCATGTTGGACCACATTTTAAGGACACTTTCAAGACATTTATTCAACTTAAAAAAAAACCCAATTTTTCAGGGGGGGGGGGGAAGATTGGTCTTTATTGCCTAAAACAAAATCATACACTACCTGTAAATTGTTGCATTCAGTTCCTGCAATGCTGTTTCTCCCTTGAGGTTTTTTCTCACTTTAGATACGGCCAGTTGCTTAACCTTACTGCACATGTGCGAAGCGCAGCCCTTCTATAAAAGCTTTCAGGGTAGAATGCCCACCATCTTTATTTCCTCTCGATCTGTCATGGTGGGGACTCAAGAGGGGAGGAAGGGTGGGACAGGTAGTGTATATTTTAGTTTTAGGCAATATGACCAATTTTGAGCTGGAACTTCATCTTGTCTTTCTTTCGTGGCAAGAAGCATGGAAAAGCCAACTGCAAGTGGACGATGAGCAGCAACTTCACTGTGACTGGAGTGTGTGTCTTACGATTGAGGCTTCAGTTGGGAGTTGACGGCATCATTCGGGGAAAGATGCAAACTAGGCCGGCGAGAGACAGTAGGTTTGTTAGAGTTGTAACGATGATCGACAAAGGACACCACGCAGCGACAGGTGACGGTTAGCAAAGCTGTGAAGGAAGGTTGCGGAGGGGCTGCAAGCAGCGAAGGACGAAGGTGTGAGGCATGTGAGGACGAATGTTGGCTGGCAAGAGACAGCAGGTCGAAAAAGATGCAAGTCCAAATGCTGCAGCAATAGTCGGCGAAGGACAGCAGGCATCAACAGGTGGGGGTTTGCAGTGCTGCCTTAGAGGGTTGTAGAGGGCCAGCAGGCAGCGAGGACGAAAGTGCAAGGTTGTAATACTCGCACTGAAGAGTTGTAATGAAGGTCGGCGAGATGAAGCAGGCAGCGACGGTGGAATGATTGCAGAAATGCCAAAACACTAGCCAATACCCCTTCTAATGTGTGTAGCCTCTGTGGGTATTTCTTATTTTTTGTCTTGCTGAAACATTGCCAATGGTCAATTTCCCCTTTGCCTGTCACTTGTATTCCCTTCACACAATCGGCGAAGCATTGCAGGGACTGAATGCAAAAATTTACAGGTCGTGGATAGTTTCGAAACTTGGTTATTCTCTAAGGCTAGGTTGTAAACCAACATAAAATGTTATTTTGAAATGCCATTTCTATCTAGGCCGTTGTTTTCTTTCTTAGCTGAAGGTTGGTATTTTGTTTTGTACGCCAATTGAGTAATTCTTTTTTTTTACATTTTCCGATTTGCTACAAACTACAGTTTCTCAGTATCGGTATTAAGGTTGATTTCCACCAAAATCGGAACAGAAAAGGAATCGAAAGGCTAAAACGATCAGACCGAAGTACTATGATGTCAGTCGGCGAGGGACAGTAGACAGCGAAGTCCGAACGAGCTGCGATGATTGTCGATAAGGGACAGCTGGCAGCGAAGGACGAAGGACCCAAAGGGCTGCGATGATGGTTGACGGGGGACAGCATACAGCGAAGGCCCTGCAATGATTTGTCGGCGAGGGACTGCAGTCAGCGTAGGACGAAGGTCCAGAAGAGCTGCGATGATAGTTAGTGAAGAACAGTCATCAGCGAAGGAAGACAGTCCGAAGAAGGAGACAGCGAAAGACAAAGGTTTGAAGGAACTGCGATGATTGTCAGCGAGGGACAGCAGGCAGCGAAGGAACACGGTTAAGTGGGTGTACACGAAAATCAGTGAAAGACAGCCGGCGGAAGAAAAGACGCAGGTCCGGAGCTGCAACGATTGTTGGCGAGGGACAGCAGGCAGCAATGACGCAGTATTGACTGTGATTCAGGTTGCTAGACGAAGCAGCAGACAGTGATGTTTGGTGACGAGAGGCTGAGTAGCGGTAGTGACGAGTAGCGCTCCGGAAAAATGACGAAACTCAGAGATGCAAATGTGTCGTGACGGGCTTGGGTTAGCAGAGCTGCGAATAACTCTCTGTGAGGGACAGACGAAGTCATGGAGGGTCTTAATTCAGACTGGCTAGGAACGACAGCTGTGTGAGCAGTCTATGATGGTCAGTGACAATAGGCCTGAATGACAGCAACGATGGTTGGTGCTTGGGAACACTTGGGACGACACTCGGCAAAGTAGAGGGCAAGGGCTAGCAAAGCCGTGAAAAGCAGTTGGTGAGGGGCCGCAGGCAACAAGGGCTGAACACTTGAGATGCAACGAAGGCCGGTGAGGGACGGCAGGCCTGACAGAGCCGAAGTGTGAGAAAGCAGGCCTGACGGAACGGATGCGAGACGAAGGAAAGTCATAATGGCGAGAGAAAAGCAGGTTGATGATGAATGAAAGCTGCCGACGGAGGTCTAGCCGTGGAGACAGGAAAGTTGTGGATTACCAGGCAGTTTTCAGGTCGTGCCGGGTAGGTTTGCATGTTAAAATTTTGTGTAGAGTGAAAACTTCGTTATCGAGGGGAAACTTGTGTGGTTGTCGATGGAAGGATGAGCCGAGGCAAGAACGGAGGTCGCAGCGGAAAGAAAATGGTGCACTTGGTCTTGTAAACGAGCGCCACCGAAAAACGCCTGTTTTTCAAGAAAATTGAAATTTTTTTTCTTGAGGCATCCAAAATGCCTCGCCGAGGCACATCTGGCCGTTTTTTTGTTAATGGACAGAATCACTCCAAATTTTCAACATCTATAGCTTGCCCAAATACAAGATGCTTGGGGAAGCCCAAATTCGGACTTTCCACCAGGAACTAGCAGTAATTCACGTTTGAAGATCACCCCAAAACCACATCGCACCTTCAACATGGCCGCCATTGCTATTATTTGAACTCTGTACTTATTTACTTTCATTACTCTTATTTTTCGGGCATAAAGCCCAAACTCTAGCTTAGTTGTGTTTTAGGAGAAAGGTACTGAACCATGTGTCCATATAATGACAACCATTTTTGAAGTGTGATATTTTTTATTGTGTTTGAACGATTGCGACTACTGTGAAAAATTTCCACTTAGATCAAACATTGTCCGTTAACTTTAAGGTTCAAACCTCCACTTTAACTTTATGCGTTTTAGCATATAATTAAACTAAACTATTCATTCATTTAGCCTTTTTATAATAATCTTTTGCCCCCAGAAACGCTACCATATGTCCAAACGTATAAACGTAATACGACCTGGCATTCTACCGGACACGAATTTTTCAGTGTATATATGTTTATTTTAGTTCTCCTCTCAGCCCGACTAGACCCAACCAAATGCTACTGATAGCTTGAACTACTATTAAAACCAAAAGAATTCTTACAAAGATCTGTTTCCATGCAATTCCGAAAGTCAAACTGTGCAAAAACTTCGAAAACCCCTTTTTGCCCCCCTCCCCAGCCAAAACCAGTTGTGGTGTTTAACACTGCAGATTACCGTTAAAGCTTGTAAATTTAATAGTAATGCTCTCTGCATTACCCAAAGCCAAGTATCAAGCTTTAACAAGAGCCTATTCACGTTACAAACATGTAAATATTCAATCCGTAGCCAATAATACAAAGTAAAGGCCCATTTCCGAAAGTTCAAATGAGTAAAACTCAAAACAGGCCTATCTTTTTCCGTTTTACATGTTCCTACTCCTTCAAACGGCTCTGCACCCAGTCCCTTTGTTCAACCGACTTCTCCTCCCACTTTCCATTGTTCTCGAGGCCCTCAGCCAATCAGACCACCCGCGAGTCCGCGCTTACTTCCGGTAATGTGCATAAAACCCCAGCCCCAGAATGCATAGTTAGCACAGCTCACCGATCTCAAGCTAGAGAAGGGTCACGCCAGTCGGGAGTGGAGACGCCATGTCCGGAGAATGCCATGCCGGGCACGATGGTAGTGGTTCGTATGTTTGTTGTTAGCTTTTGAAAATTTAATTTAGGACCCCCCAAGTCTAAATTTTAGTTTAAAAACGTAACTTAAACTCTCTCTAGCTAGGGAATATTATGGTGGTGACGCCTGTAGCGGCATCTTAGGTTTCTCACCCCATAACGTCAGAGTGGTTCTCTTACTAAAAACCAAAATCTTTCTTATTTGTTTTAAACATTAATTCAAATAACTGACGGTTTGATCTTTGTGTGGGATTCATTGGTTATTCACTCCAGACGGACTTTATAAGTAGCCGAGGCTTTTATAATTTGAGGAGTTGACTTGTAAACAGCAACTCTGGGAGGTTTAAGGCTCTGTTTTATCACTTAGAAACAAAACTGTGAAACGGTTGATCTTTCATGCATGTTTGAAACATACTGTTTGATAGATTGTAACCAGCCTGGGCTGTTCAATCTTGCGGACGACTCTGCGGAGCGTTCAGTATTGCTTTTTCTATTCGAAAAATTAAGTGGTTGTTTTATTCTGAAACACAAACGTCGTTTTAGTAAAAACTTGTGAAAACGAATTACATGTTGTAAATTCAAACTAGTGCTTTTTAAATACTTTATTTCAAAAGCTTTCGTGCAAACTAAATGTAAAGTGTGTTTTTCATTCTCTGTTGTTATAATAAAAACCAGGAGTTTTTAACTTCAGTTCGTTTGCTAGTCGATTAACTGTTTAAGTGTAAATAAATATGTAAACCATTTTTAGTTTAGCTCTTGATAAACGGTTAAATTTCCATCGCTGGTGGCAGCAATTTACCAGCAGCATTAAGGTTAGGCCCCTTTAATTTAGGACCCTGCGCTCCATCCCCCATGCTGGGACAGTAGCCCTTGCTGTGCTTATGCCGTAAAAGTCGCAATAATCACCGCAACACCTTAAGCTGAATCTCCGTGTCAAACCAGGAAACCGGAGGCGCTACAAGCACCTGAGCCGTCGTAGCGTCCGCCGTTACAGTCTGTCTGCGAAGGAGGACGTTGAGCGCACAGAAAAGGGGGATGCTGAGGAAGGGCCTGATGTCTGGGGTGCGGAGGACGAAGGTCAACGTGAGAATACAGCGAAGAATGGCGATTACTCTAGTGTCGACTGGAGATGGGCTTGCCGGAGGTGACGAAGTGTTGGGTCGTCAGGTCTTTCAGGCGAGCTATGATGTTGGAGGCAAAGGTAGTTCCTTCGATCCTTTGCTTGATCTTTCACTTGATCCTTCATCTTTCGCGAAAATGATGTCTTGACATAATGGCGGAAAGAACAGAGCGATCGTCTTGAACGGGAGCTTGAGGAAAAGAGCTGGTGGGCATTCTCACCCAAAAGCGTTTATAGGAGGGCTGCGCACATGCGCTGTTGGGTTATGCAGCTAGCCGATCTAGAGTGAACCTCAAGGGAGTAACAGCATTGCAGGAACCGAATGCAAAAATTTACAGGTCGTGGATATTTTCGAAACTAGGTTATTTTCTAAGGCTAGGTTATAAACCAACATAAAAATGTTATTTTGAAATGCCATTTTTATCTAGGCCATTGTTTTCTTTCTTAGCTGAAGGTTGGTACTTTTTGTATGCAAATTGATTAATTTTTTTTTTACATTTTCCGATTTTCTACAAACTAAAGTTTGTCAGTATCGGTATTAAGGTTCATTCGCACCAAAACCAGAATAGAAAAGGAATTGGAAAACAGAAAACGAAACAAAGCACAACCATTCCCACCGAGGTCGAAAGGCTAAAACGATCAGACCGAAGAAAATGATCAGACCAAAGAGCTATGATGAGTGTCGGAGAGGGACAGTAGACAGCGAAGGTCCAAACGAGCTGCGATGATTGTCGATGAGGGACAGCTGACAGCGAAGGACGAAGGTTCAAAAGAGCTGCGATTATTGTCGGTGCAGCAGGGCAGTCGGCCGCGAAGGAGCTGCGATGATGGTAGACGGGGAACAGCACACAGCGAAGGCCCTGCAATGATTGTCGGCGAGGGACAGCAGTCAGAGAAGGACAAAGGTCCAGAAGAGATGCGATGATAGTTGAAAGACACTCAGCAGCGAAGGAAAAAAGTCCAAATAAGGAGACAGCAAAAGGCAAAGGTTTGAAAAAACTGCGATGATTGTCGGACAGGGACAGCAGGCAGTGAAGGACAACGGTTAAGTAGGTGAGGTGTACACGAAAGTGAGTGAAGTACAGCCGGCGGAAGAAAGGACGCAGTTCCGAAGCTGGAACGATTGTTGGCGAGGGACAGCAGGCAGCAACAGGTGAAAATAAGTATATCTTCTAAAGTAGGCTGACGAGGGACAGCAGGTAGCAAGGACGCAGTAATTGACTGTGATTCAAGTTGCTAGACGTAGCAGGTGGAGAAGGAAGCAAATCCGAAAAAGCTGCAACGATGGATGGCGAGGAGCAGCAGGCTTCAATGGACGAGGGTTAGCAGCAGACAGCGATGTTTGGTGACGAGTGGCTGAGTAGCGATAGTGACGAGTAGTGCTCCGGAAAACGACGAAACTCGGCGAGATGCAAATGTGTCGTGACGGGCTTGGGTTAGCAAAGCTGCGAATAACGCTGTGTGAGGGACAGACGAAGTCATCAAGGGTCTTAATTCAGACTGGCTAGGGACAACAGCTGCGCGAGCAGTCTGTGATGGTCAGTGACATGACGCCTGAATGACAGCAACGATGGTTTGCGCTTTGGAACACTTGTGACGACACTCAGCAAAGTAGAGGGCGAGGGCTAGCAAAGCCGTGAAAAGCAGTTGGTGAGGGGCCACAAGCAACAAGGAGTAAACACTTGGCGTTGCAACGAAGGCCGGTGAGGGTCCGAGGGTCTAACGGAGTGGGAGTGAGAGACGCCAGGCTTGACGGAGCGTAAGTGAAAGACAACAGGCCTGACGGAACGGATACGAAACGAAGGAAAGTCATAATGGTGTGAGAGAAGCAGGTTGATGAACGAAAGCTGCAGACGAAGGTCTAGCCGTGGAGACGGGAAAGTTGTGGATTACCCGGCAGTTGTCAGGTCGTGGCGTGAAGCATGTAAAATTGTGTGTAGAGTGAAAACTTCGTTATCGAGGGGAAACTTGTGTGGTTGTCGACGGAAGGATGAACTGAGGTTGGAACGGAGGTTGCAGCGGAAAGAAAATGGTGTCTCTTGGTCTGTCTGCGAAGGAGGACGTTGAGCGCACTGGAAGGGGGGGGGATGCTGAGAATAGCCTGATGTCTGGGGTGCGGAGGACGAAGGTCGACGTGAGAAGACAGCGAAGGATGGCGATTACTCTAGTGTCGACTGGAGATGGGCTTGCCAGAGGTGACAAAGTGTTGGGTCGTCAGGTCTTTCAGGCAAGCCATGATGTTGGAGACGAAGGTACTTCCTTCGATCCTTCGCTTGATCTTTCACTTGATCCTACATCTTCGGTAGTTCTTTCGTCTTTTTGCGCGAATGATGTCTCGACTTAACGCCGGAAAGAACGGAGCGATCTTCTTGAACGGGATCTTGAGGAAAAGAGCTGGTGGGCATTTTCACCCGAAAGCGTTTATAGGAGGGCTGCGCACATGCGCTGTTGGGTTATGCAGCTAGCCGATGTAGAGTGAACCTCAAGGGAGTAACAGCATTGCAGGAACCGAATGCAAAAATTTACAGGTCGTGGATAGTTTCGAAACTTGGTTATTCTCTAAGGCTAGGTTGTAGACCAACATAAAATGTTATTTTGAAATGTCATTTCTATCAAGGCCATTGTTTTCTTTCTTAGCTGAAGGTTGGTACTTTGTTTTGTACGCAAATTGAGTAATTCTTTCTTTACATTTTCCGATTTGCTACAAACTACAGATTCTCAGTATCAGTATTAAGGTTGATTCCCACCAAAATTGGAACGGAAAAGGAATCTGAAATCGGAAAACAAAAAACGAAACAAAAAGTACAACCATTCCCACCGAGGTCGAAAGGCTAAAACGATCAGTCAATGGGCACTTACTGACCGCTTCAAGGTAATCTTAACCATTCATCAACTAGCTGGCCAACAAACCCGCCCTTCCTTTCTCCCGTCTCTCCCCCACACCCTTTTGATTAGACTTACCAGCGTCACCTACACTCTAGTCTGCAGTGGTTGGATTATTTCAGCTAATAAATAGCTAAGCTTTGTAACAAAACATAGTGGAAGAAAGCTAGAACCGATCCTGCTTGCTTTCTGGACTTAGACTAATGTGAAATAAAAATGGTAGGTTACGTAAGCTCACTCTTCTTTCATGACATGATTTCGTCCGTAGTGCAGTGACGTATGCAGTATGCCCTAATTTCCAGGTTTGAAACACCATTTTAAACATACAGTGTATGTAGGCCTACTGTGCAGTATAACGGCCCACGAATGTATGTTTTTATGATCATCGCGGCAGTCTGCTCTTTTTAATCAGTGAATAACCGATCTATAAGCGCACTTCTTCGATCAAGTTTCAAACGCAAACGGTGGCCGCCATTTTTTTCGCAGCGAGCGGGTTGCGTGGCCTTGGTATCACGTGCCATCAACCGTTCCGAATGTCAATCCAGTAGCAGTCGCCACTTGGCCAGTAGACCTTCAAAAACACTCGCCATTTCACAATTTTTACTCGCCACATACCAAATACGCAATGTATGATGCAAGGTTTCTCTAATTTATGCATTAACAAAATGATGCAATTTTCTTACAGTGTTAATCGGAAAATCCAGTTGGGCCTATATAGCCCTTATAAATCTGAGCATAACGCCGCAGACCGTTCGTCTCTAACTTATACGGTTCCAGAGATACCCCTTTTTTAGTGGCATGCTCTGTAGCTAGTCGCCGATTTGGCGAGTAAGGCTAAATTGCAAGTCGCCAATTGTTGATTTTCACTCGCCAAATGGCGAGTGGCAACCGACATTGGGAAGGTTTGCGTGCCGTACAGGCGCGTGGCAATTGGCTGACTGATATGCACTTCGAAACGGCACGAATCGGAAAAGCTAACCAGCAGTCGGGCACACTTCAGAACGAAAGTTAGCAGAAAGCGTCTGGGCATGCACTTTTCCTTCCTTTTCCAATTCCGATTTTCGTGGGATTCATGCAACTTTGTATTTGTTTGACAGTAGCTGTTCACACTTTCAGTTCCGTGTTGCATTTGGTCTCTTCAGTTTGTAGGGATGCAGTCTTCGAAGTAATGTCATCTCTATCTTTAACATCCCCATTTCTTCTTCAAGTTAATTTTCTTTTTCTACTATCTCATGTTCCTTATAACTTTTATGTGAGTTGCATAGCAGTTAACAAGTATTTGGTTATTGGAATTTTGGTAGAGATGCCATGCAATTTAATAACACCTTTGATCTGTAGCCTTAATGCTTTGTATTCTCACTAAGTGAAGGAGTTTTTAAATGTGATTAATTTTAGAATTTCAATAATTTCATCTGTAGAAATTTCTGAGTAGACCACAAATCTTACCTTGTACCAGGAGGATAATCATCCTTCGTCTGGCAGCTTGTAGATGGCTTGTTTTTAAAGTTGGGGTCGGCGGACCACTTGCAGTCAACTTTTGCAGATACAGAGACATTATCTTGACGGAGTGAAAATGGCTTACGAGGAACTGGTTTAGCATCATCTGCAGATTTTTCCGCCGTGTTCTTGTGTGGAGGAGGCCGCTGCCAAGGCAGAACAGAACGTCTTGCTCGCCCACGTTGAGCTTGCCACTCCTTAAGTTTGGCACGGACATCATCTGCAGAAACAAGTGTTAAAAACCATTTGGTACAAAAGAATAAAAAAAAATAGGTACCTTTTACAACAAACATAGGCTACAAGCAAAAATATTTAACAACTCGTATGCAAATAAACCTTTTTTTTTTTATCATTTACTACAAGGCTGTCCTGTTACCACATTTGAGTCCCAAACTGATGTCAACAGTAGGCTATCCACCAATCGGATACCCAAACTCGGAAAAATTTCATAAAATGGTTGCGTGGTTACCAGGAAGAACATAGATGGTCCAAAGAAGCGGTCAAAGGGCCAGGTAAACGCCGCAGTTCCACACACGAGTACAGAAAATGCAGAACTTTGGCGATGGGGGTGGCATGATATAAAACTTTATCCCAATAATAGTTTTTCAAATTATTGTGATTGTCGATATCTCTTAAATTTTGAGATTTTTATTTAATAAAAAAAAAACTTTGGCTGAAGCGTACAGTGGGCTGCTTGGCCTACAAGTAAAGCCACATAAAAAAAAGTTACCTAGTCGCTGAAACCACGAGCGATGTCACTACGAACATGAACACCATAATTTAACATCTTAATAGTTTGTTTGATAATTCGATACGTCAGAACAAGTACGATATGATAATTGACTAAAATTTTTATTGAGATATTAATAAATTATCGATTATCATGCCACCCCTATTCTGCGAGCAAAATGTTTAAAAAAAATTCCACAAAATGGTCACAAGTGAGCGACACTTTCAATGCGATGCATGCCGGGAAAAAGACTGGAAACCTCAACAGACGTATCCACACTCAATCTGAAGCTACAATTTGATGGGGAGGTGCAAGTTTGATTTTATTGTTGCAAAGAAACGATGGCATACTGAATGCCAAAAGGCTCATTTTCTCTTCAATAAAACAATGACCGAGGTACACGGAGGTTTTTTACGTCGCTTCATCTTACGTCGACGTAGCTTACGTCGATGTAGTGCTTAGAGCGCTTTAAGAACCTCCGTGTACCCACCTAAACCCACTTTCAAGTCGCTTTATCTCAAACCACCTCGATACGTCGACGTAAGGAGTTGAAGCGCTGTAACAACCTACGTGTACCCACCTAAAACCCATTTTCTACAACTTCCTGCTTGCAAGATTCTGTACCTCTGATTCACCGTACAACTAACAAGTAGTAGGGCCTAGTCGCAATTCTTTCCTATCCCGTGTTCTAGTGGGTGTGGCAGCTATGGGTAAAGATGCATCTTTCTAGTTTTTCTCATAAATGCAGATACTTCTTTTTCCCCATCAGTGCTAAAGGCACACATTAGCCGATCGTCCTCTGAACGTCTGACAGCTGAAGATAGGTCAGTGTTTCTCACCTTCGAACTTCGGGGTATTATCTATTGCTTCAGTTGCCCATGTTCAGCACCAAAGACGTCCGTTCTACTAGTGTACAGCATGACATTGCTGAAGCCCTCATTTGGTAATGAAAATGGGCTGACGGCAATCAACAGAAGAGATTTTTTAACATTGTGTACTAAGGCTGTACCGAACCGAACAAACCGAACCGAACATGGCCGAACAGAGGGTGTTCGGTTCGGTTCGGTGTTCGGCCTTTCAAACGCATAATACCAAACCGAACATATTTTCACTTCTAATCGACGGATTTTGATGTTTAAATACACTATTTTGAAGGTTTTTTCGCCAGCTTTCTGTTGGTCCAAACCACAAGTTCCTAGCTCTAACGGTTCAGAAGTTATAAGGGAAAATGTAAAAGTAGTGGAGATTTTTTTATGTTTAAACAGAGTTTCAACATCTATGGACTTGCAAGTCCATGTGAAAATACCTACATTTGTTAAGAAACTTGTGCTTTGATGAATCTTTGTGAACTAAGTTCATTTACATTTTAGTTTAAGATAGATTGGTTTGGTACATTTTTGTTCGGTTCGGAAGTGTTCGGTGTTCGGCTTATTTAAGGTCTGTTCGGTTTGGTTCGGTTCGGCTGAAAATTTCTCGTTCGGTACAGCCTTATTGTGTACACATAACAGCAACGGGCGGGAACCAATCGAAAGCAATTTTATCTTTCCATGTATGCAAATAAATTCATTCTCAGAAAACCATGGCCCGCACTACGACGTCTAGCATAAAATATGATACTTACATTCTAGTGCAACCTTGGATTAACTACTCGCTTCGAGATGGACGAGTTACGTACGGCTACCCGTACACCAGGCCTTCCACTGAACTTTCGAAAAAAGTAGGACTTTTCCACAAAAAAATGTAGGACAACAGGAACAACAATAATAGCAATAAGTTACAGTCCGACGCATGTCTTGCTTATATAGCTGCTTTGGTGCACTTAATTTTTCAGCCTCATCTTTCTTTAATACAGTCTTTTACAGTTCTCAGTTCGACGGAGCTTTTTGTAAAGATATGCACCCTGGTGTCATCAACACATTTTTGAACGAGATTATCGTTCAACATCAGCATTTCCATGAGCTGTGAGGCCGCATTTTACAACTTTTGCTAAGTGAGGTTACTTCTTCATTCGGCTCCTTCAGTTGAAATATTTTCCCCCAGTAAGAGTCAATTATTCAGAGTTCAACTTTGCTATGTTTTTCAAGTCATCAGAAATATCACAATCAACTGGGTAGCATTTCCATTCATCTATTTATCTTGTCTGTTTCAAGTGGCCACAAGAGATGCTCCATCATTGTAAGTAGCCGCTGAAGTGCTTGTTGCAAAGATTTTGCCTTTTCAACCCATGAAGGCACTACGGATTCTTTAAAACTGCATTCTTTAAAAGCAATATTTTTACCAGTTTCTTGTACCCTACCGTGAAGAAGTTGCATGTACAGTATTCATACGTTCAGGCCTGCAAGTCGGTTCTTTGAAAAACGTAGGAAAAAAGTAGGAACCAAATTTTTTTTAAAGTAGGAAAAAGTAGGAATTTTTTGATAAAAAGTAGGAAATAGTAGGAACATTGAACACTCGAACTAAATTTTATTTGCACTTATTTTGCTTTCTTCTTGATTTGAACATGATCACTAATTAACTTTCTCTTCTTTTGATCAAGTATATTGCTTTTTTTTGTTATCTTTTTCTAACAGCTTTTGGGCATCTGCTATTTTTCGGGAAGCTACTTCCACTAGTCCTTGACCAACTGACATTGCCGTACGTTTTTTCCTTTATTGCCTTCATCAGGTGGTCATTTGCTTCTTTAAGAAGGATTTGGGATGCTTCAAACTCAAGTTGACATTTCTGAGCAATCTTTAAATCATTGTCCGATTTGTCAAGGGTTGTTTTTTCTTCATCCAATTTCTTTGCTTGTTTTTTTTTTCTGCTTTCGCTGTTTCTTCTGCTACCTTAATGTCTTGCCTGGCCTTTTCTTTGTCCTCTTGTAAACGTTTTTGGTACTGACTCTGCGCATAAGTTCTAGTTTCTAGCATAGCTTTTGTTACAGGAACTGCAGACGGATTACCGCCACCATATTTCCTAACCGCATCCTTCACTGTTCGAGTCCGTTGATGGTCTTAGGCGCAAGGGAAGCTCTGTCTTGTGAAACAGTCCTTTTGTTATCTGACAAACTTCTTTCCACTTCTGCATTGCCGTGTGCTAAACACAGGCTTTTTACCAGCTTGTCTAATGTGGGGAACTTTAAACTACCAGGAGATGACTTGATTTTCAAAACAAGGTTACAGTAGTAGTCTATTCTATGGTAAACAGTGGATTTCTTATCTTCCGAAATTTCTTTAATGTACCATGAAGTAATAGATTCCTCCAGCTGGTATAGTTTCCATTCATCGGTAACTGTAGCCACTTCGTCTGCTTTTGATTATCTGAGGCATTAGCATTGCCAGGCGACTCACCACCTTTCTCTTTTCTAGCGATAGGGTGAAAATTTTTAAGTCTTTCAGCAAGCTACTGTCAACCAGAAAATGACTTACCAAATATTTCACCACTGTGACGTAAAACTCTTTCATATTATGCAACAGCAAAACAGCTTCATTTTTGAAAGCAGCTTTTGTTGGGGCTCAAACGTCCATCTGGCTTAGGAGTAACTGATTCTCTTTTGCTAAAGTCTCCACATGTAGTCAGGGGTACATAAAATTCTTACAGGACAAAATTTCCCACGAAATTTTCCTACAGATTTTTCAAATTTCCACAACCTTTAACTATGAAGGCAAGCCATTTTTTTAGCGAATTTCCTCCGTTCTCTGAAATTTCCCGCGAACCTCGTTCTAGCGTTCTGGTATATTCTGCACCCCTGCATGTAGTAACTACTAGTAAGTCTTTTCCAGTTTTTCCCTTCACAACTTCCGGTTTCAGGAATCTTAACGTTAATGACACTACGGTTTCTTCCATTTTTTTCATGCAGAAGATGCACCAACGGACCTTTTCCTAGAAAGAACAAAAGAAATGCATCGAAAATTGGACTGACTGATTCGAGGAACCTGATCTCAATCAATGTCTCACGAGTCAAGGTTTTGCACATTCTTTTATATCAACTTGATGCCAGAGTAGACTTGTTTGCTTTTGTAGACAGATCTTTTAGGAAGTACTGTTTCAAAGCGGGCCAATGTGACAATCCCCTGAAGAGCCGGAAGTAGAGTGAGCCATCTGCTTTCTACGTGTCCACTACCGTAGCAAGATTTCATTATCGTCGCGTACTCAAAAGCGCCTGTATCAATACTTTTTTTGCCTTTCTCAATTAAAGCTTGCTGTAGTGAAAATTATGTTTTAGGTAAGGCTGTACCGATGCCACTTCTACCGATCCGATACCGCATGATATCTGTTAAACCAAGAATTTATAGGGTTTGGGAGGAGAATTTGTAACTCTAAGAAGTCTCTATTGAAACACGTTAGATTCATCCCCATTAGTTCCGTCCGAGTTTTCAGAGGGCGCCACGTGTTCTATCTGGTAATTTTTGCTCATTTTTTAGCCCAAATCTAAAGTAAACTAAATTACAACTAAGCTAGGCTAAATAATAATTAAATCTAAGCTAGTTTCGTTTAGTTTCGTTTAATTTTAGGCTGAAAATTGAGTAGAAATTTCCACATCAAACACGTGGCGCCCTCTATAAACTAAGACTGAACTAATGTGAACGTATCCAAGACGTTTCAGTATTGGTCTCAGTCACAAATTCTCCTCCCAACCCTATAAATTCTTGGTTAAACCGATACTGATTAATTCAAGACGAGACTTCATGTTGCACTGTTATTTTTGGAATCGTGACCGTCTTAAGGCAGGGAACACAAAGTTCTCGATGCAGATAATGATTTTATTCAGGATGAAACATTGTGTTGCACTTCAATTTCCAGAACTGTGGCAGACAGCAGGCAGGAAACATGAAACTCTACCGTTATAAAAACACTACGAAATACGCAAAACTTCACAACACGGACTCACACTTAGTCCAACTCTACATCATCAAAGGTGAAGTGTGGTATCTGCAAAGGAATCTAAGAAATACCGATTCCGATACATTGAATATCTGCATATTTACCGATACGGTATCTGCATCTGTACACCCTTAGTTTTAGGCATATTATTGTTGGGAGAAAAAGTACGAAAATTCAGAAAAAAGTAGGAAAAGTAGAAACTTTAAAAAAAAAAGTTTCTACTTTTCCTACTTTTTTCTAAATTTAAAAGAAAAGTAGGAATTGGAAGAAAAAGTAGGAACACTTGCAGGCCTGTACGTTATATTCAGTCAAATGGTCCAAGACGCACCAATTTTTTGAAAATGGTGTCTTTTCTGTTTCAGAACCAATTTCCATTTTTTGTTTGGCAAGAGATTCTTTTCTTCACTTACATTTATTGCCAGGAGAGAACTGCCTGTGACGTTGTAATACAAGATCATTTAGTTTGTATATAAAGTATGTGCACCAAAGTAACTTAATTCTTTCTGTAAGAGCGTCGTCAGAAATAACTAAGGCTGTACCGAACGAGAATTTTTCAGCCGAACCGAACCAAACCGAACAAACCTTAAATAACCCGAACACCGAACACTTCCGAACCGAACAAAAATGTACCAAACCAATCATCTTAAACTAAAATGTAGAAGAACTCAGTTCACAAAGATTCATCAAAGCACAAGTTTCTTAACAAATGTAGGTATTTTCACATGGACTTGTAAGTCCATAGATGTTGAAAATCTGTTTAAACTTTAAAAAATCTCCACTACTTTTACATTTTCCCTTATAACTTCTGAACCGTTAGAGCTAGGAACTTGTGGTTTGGACCAACGGAAAGCTGGCGAAAAAACCTTCAAAATGGTGTATTCAAACATCAAAATCCGTCGATTAGAAGTGAAAATATGTTCGGTTTGGTATTTTGCGTTTGAAAGACCGAACACCGAACCGAACCGAACACCCTCTGTTCGGCCATGTTCGGTTCGGTACAGCCTTAGAAATAACTGAATTATCCGAAAAGAAACCTTGAACACTGTAATAATGCTCTTGTAACAATCTGAGCGAGTTAGATTTGTTAGTTCAGATTGTATTCTGGCCTGCATCTGTAGTGAACTTTACAAAATTCAGCATGTGATGCATTTTAAACTTTTGTTAAAGTAGGAAAAGTAGGACATTTCTTAAAAAGTAGGACATTCACCAAAAAAGTAGGAAAAGTAGGCCTAGGACAAATGGAATGCCTGCCGTACACTTGATTGTGTGTCGACCATCACAGCGTCAGTTTGAAATTCTTGCGGTGCACAACCCAGGCGAAACTTGAAACCAATCATGGAGGCAACAATACCTTTGGAAACTGACGAAATACTCGTGAATGGGCAACATCCGAAGTTGAACAACTTATTCTGTGTTGGATTCAAACCGAATTCCATTCGTTAGTTACAACAAATGTGTACCACGGAAGAAGATTCACCCTGAACAGCGGCTCGGCACGCTTCTCGAAACACAAAAGCCTGTGTTATGCTTAGCTCCACTCATATCTACAACCAGTTTTAAAATTGAATGTAGGATTGAAAAACAACTTGGATCACCGCGACCAAGTTCTGATCTGTTGAAATTATTTTTAATGTCCTAATCTTAATTACGTATATGGAAAAAGTTCCATGGCATCCCGGTAACCTGCCTAAAGTGTCCCAGCTTCATACAGTGGTACCCATGTTAATGTCCAATTTTCTCCCTTGAAGGTCCCTCTGGTCCCTCAACCACGTTACGGCAGATTTTCCATATAGGCTACGCTTACTTATATTTTTAAAAGGATAAATCCTTCCTGTATATCGTGCGACCCGTTGAGACTGCAGTTGGCAACGTTTACAAAGGTTAAAAGGTTAGAAGTTTCATGGTGCGACGTAAAAATCGGAGCAAAACCTTAGTTTCTCAAATTCTAATATGATGTCTAGTTGATAAACCATGGTTCTAGTAGTTCTGTCATCAGCAAACATTTATGTATAATGATAATTAATTTCCTAACAATATTGGATATTTGATGAATTTTTTTTTACTTTGGTGTCGGACGTAAACGCACAAAATCAATTTATCAGTTTTCATTTGCTAAGTATAGAAAGTCTGACTTGAATTTCCGTACACCATTGAACCATTTTTTTCTTATATCCTAAGACTGCTTGTTATTTTTTGTGGCTTATTTCAAGTTTGGAGCTAGCTCTAGATTATGAATATAATTATTTTTAACTTCATAAAAAACACACAACCACCAGGCAGAAACACACACACAAGTTCCTTTGAATTTTCGGTGAATTC